>JAQQST010001236.1:0-13140 GCA_028646485.1 Cryptoprocta ferox | reverse complement strand
CAGACCCAGGAGTCCAGACCCCCAGCCCCTCCTCCCTCAGACCCTGGAGTCCTGACCCCCAGTCCCTCCTCCCTCAGACCCAGGAGTCCTGCCCCCAGCCTCCTCCCTCAGACTCAGGACTCCAGGCCCCCCGGCCCCTCCTCCCTCAGACCCAGGAGTCCAGACCCCCAGCCCCTCCTCGCTCAGACCCAGGAGTCCAGCCCCAACCTCCTCTCTCAGACTCAGGACTCCAGGCCCCCCAGCCCCTCCTCCCTCAGACCCAGGAGTCCAGCCCCAACCTCCTCCCTCAGACTCAGGACTCCAGGCCCCCAATCCCTCCTCCCTCAGACCCAGGAGTCCAGACCCCCAGCCCCTCCTCCCTCAGACCCAGGAGTCTGACCCCACGGGCCCGTCCCTCGGTCTCAGGCCTGTTCCCCCTCCCTGGTGCAGGTGGCCAGGCTGCTGGAGGTACCCGCCGTGCTGACCGAGCAGTACCCGGAAGGCCTGGGCCCCACGGTGCCCGAGCTGGGGGCCGAAGGCCTGCGGCCCCTGGCCAAAACTTGCTTCAGCATGGTGCCCGCAGTGCAGCAGGAGCTGGACACGCGGCCCCAGCTGCGCTCCGTGCTCCTCTGTGGGATTGAGACGCAGGCCTGCATCTTGGTGAGACCCCCGACTGAGCCCTGGGAACCCCCATCCTAAAAAGGATACGCTTTCCTGACCCGGAATCCTCTGTCCTCCTGGCAGGACCCCCTTCCTGACCTGGGACCTTCACCCCTCCTCAGGGCCCCTCTACCTGGTGCTCTCGTCCTGACCTCGGACCCTGCTGTAACCTGGGGGCCCCTGCCCTGATCTGAGGCTCCCTCACCCCATCCCCGCTCCCCAGGCCCCTCTTCTTGTCCGGGCTTGGCCCTTGACATTGCTCTGCCCCCAGAACACCGCCTTGGACCTCCTGGACCGGGGACTGCAGGTGCACGTGGTGGTGGATGCCTGCTCCTCCCGCAGGTGAGAGGGTCCTGCTGAGGGGCAGGTGCACGTGGGGCACAGAGGGGGCGTCCAGGAGGAGTGGGATCCCTGCCGACCGTGCCGGGTGTCTGGGTGTCCAGGCCACGGCATCAACAACTCCATCCCCCCCCTCCCCGCAGCCAGGTGGACAGGCTGGTGGCACTGGCCCGGATGCGGCAGAGCGGCGCCTTCCTCTCCACCAGTGAGGGGCTCATTCTGCAGCTTGTGGGTGACGCTGCCCACCCCCAGTTTAAGGAGGTACTGGCCCCGCACCCCCACCCCACCCTCCCTGGCCTCCCCTCCAGCGCCCAGTGCGCAGTGGTTGACGGCCTACATCTGGGAGCACAGCAGGCTGCTGCCTCCTAGCTGCCGAGTTCTAAGTCCCGTCAACACCATGAAGGGCAAGAGAATCTGTCGGTGGCCATGAGGACGGGAGAGAGAGAGAGAGAGAGAAGGCAGGGGAGGGGCTGGGAGTGTTGGTGTGCGGAGGAGGGGGTTGTGCTGGGTGGTGTGGGAGGCCTCCTGGTGAAAGGCAGGTTTAGAGTGAAGTGAGGGTGGGAGGCAGACAGGAACGAGCAGTCCCGCAGAGGCCCTGCAGATGGGAGCCCCTGACCCCCACCTCCGTCCCTTCCTCCAGTCTCTGGCCCTCAGGTGTGTCCGCCGCAGCCACCACCACCAGGTGGCCTTGCCAGTGCCCGGGTGTGACTAGGTAGCCCCAGCTGAGTCACACCGCTGGCCCTTAGGATAAGGGGACGTGCCCAGCCCTCTGAGGTCTGCCCCTGTCCGTCCTCTTAGGTCAGTTCTGTTGAGCTTTTGTTAAGCACCTGCTATGGGCCAATCAATGGTCCTGGGGCAACAGCAAAAGCCAGTCTGTATTCAGTTCCACGTTGCTGGAAGGGACTGTTCAGAGTGTGTGAGAAATAGGATGGGGGCTCACGGCAGGGAGACCCTTCCCCACGGTGGCCTTTGAGTAGGAGGCGCAGCCGGCCATCCAGGAAGTGTTCCTGGCCGAAGGAACGGCTAAAGCAAAAGGCTGGAGATGGACCTGAACTTGCCCTATTCAGAGAAGCGTAGTGGGCCATGCAGAGCACTTGGTGAGTGTGGGAGGAGAGGAGACAGAGAGGAGCCGGAGCCCTGTCTTCTCCAAGAGTTGAGGGTTTTGCACAAGGGAGCTGGCCATCGTCAGATCTGCAGGTTGGTTCTGGGTGGCCCATGGATGTGGGCGGGTGGCAGGAGGGAGGGAGACCAGCGGGCATGCAGACTGTGCTTGTATTTCCGGAGGCAAGCAGGGCGGGGCCTGGTGGTGCAGGGTGGGGCTTTGGGAGAAGGTGGCCCCAGAGAGGCGGCTTGAGCATCTGTGCCCCCGTGGTCTACTGGTTGGGGGAACACTGTTGTGTAAGAGGCACTTGGATCAGAGGGTCTGGAGTTGAGGGGCAAGGCATGGCTGGACTTGGGAGCTGAGGGTTGGGAGAGGTGAGAGTCCTCAAGCAGGAGCAGGGTATGGACCGGACGCTCCGGGACAGGGCCTTACTGGCAGCAAGCCAGCAAAGTGGAGCACGATGGCAGGTGACCGAAACCCAGGCGGCTATGGTGGAAGGGAGGCCCGAGGCAAAGTTTTGAGAAGAGGAAGTGGTTGGTTTGGCCAGTTGCTGCCAAGAGGGCAAGGCGGAGGAAAATGGAGAAGTGGCCCTCCAGATCTGTCACTTGACTCTTCTGAACCCTCCTCGTCCCCCTCCAGATCCAGAAGATCATCAAGGAGCCCGCGCCAGACAGCGGGCTGCTGGGCCTCTTCCAAGGCCAGAACCCCCTCTTCCGCTGAACTCCCCACCCCAAAGACCACCCTCGTGTCGTCCGGACCTCGGGGGAATCACTCTGCCCCCATCCTTGGAATCCCAAGAGTGGTGCAGTCCACCGGGAGTGCCACCCCCTCGGGAGGGGAGGCGGGGAGCTACCTTGCCATTGGGCCAGAGCTCCCGGAAATGCAAATGAGGCTCCTGGAAGCTGGGTGGCAGTTGGCTGAGCAGAGCTGGGGGCGGGGCTCGGCCCCGGGCCACTTCAAGAGGCGGGGAGGGGAGGGGGAGGGAGTGTCACAGGCTGGGGGACGCGGACTTGCCGAATAAACATTGATGTGGCTGTGGGCCGAACCATTCTTGGATTTGGGGGGTATCCCGGGGGCGAGGGGGGCTGCGGGTGGCGGGAAGAGGGGTCCCAGCAGGTGGGGAGGGGGAGGTGCCTCTCGCTGCTCCCGGGCGCCAGCCGCATCTGCACGGAAGCCGGCGCGCATCTGCGCGGACAGGAGCTGCGGCCGGGTCGCCGCCCCCCGCCGGCGCGCACACGCCCAGCCGGTTGGCTCGCAGACACGCGCTCGCTCTGCCTCCCCGGCCGGCCCCCCACGCCGCGGCCGCCGCCCCCGACTCCCCAGGGGTCCCGACTCCGGAAAGTGAGGTGAGCGCAACCGCACCCCGGTGCGGAGGGGGAAACTGAGGCACGGGGCCATGGGGACGGAGAGGAAGGCAGAGGCAGGCATGCGGGTGAACGGATGAATGGCTGGGAAGGACGGACCGCTTCCTCTGAGTGCGTCCTGCCCCCCTGAGGCGCAGGAGTCTGGGGATCCACATGGGGGCTCCCAGAATTCTGCAGCCCCCTTGGAGATCCGGGGATCCCCGCGGAGCCCCCAGTCAAGGCCCCCCAACCCCTTGAGATTCGCAGCTCTTGCCCCCCACCCCCACCCCCACCTCCAACCTCGGGGACCTACGAAGGCAACCCCTGAATTCCCCAGAGACCCAGGCGTCAGAGCCCTCACCAGCCCGCCCCCCACTGGGGAATCAGAGTCGCCCCCACCCCCACCCCCGCCAATGCTGGAGTCCCAGACCCCTCCCAGAAGGCCCCGTCCCCGGAACCCGGCGTCAGAGCGCCCAGCACCCTCTCTCCCCGGGGACCGAGGAGCCCCCTCCTCCCCGCTCCTCCTGGAGCCCCCGGGACGGGCGTCGGCGCCCCCGGCCCCCGCCTTCCGGATCCAGGTGTCCCCCCTCCTCACCCCCCAGCCTGATGCTTCGCGTCTCGGAGGCCGCGCTCGCGTCGCCATGGCAACAGGAGTCTATTTTGCGCTGGGAACATACAGCTCCCGCTGCAGCGCCCCCCCACCCCGCCCCTCCAACCTGGGCCTGAGCGAGAGTAGGGGGACCAGGGAGAGAGACTGGGGTCTGGGGTGGGGTGGGGGTAGGGACACAGAGACACTCAGAGGGACAGAGATCTGTGGAAAGCAAACCTGGGAAAGAGACCTAGAGACAGAGACAAAGAGTCAGAGAGGCAGAGAGAGATGGGGGTGGGGGGGATGGGGGGAGACGCAGAGACAGGCTGTAGAGACAGAGATGGGCCGGGCAAGGGGAAGAAGAGCGGGACAGCGCGTGGGGGGGAACGTGTGACAGAGACTCAGGACACGGAGGAGAGATGGGACACGCAGAGCGAGGCCCAGGCTAGGAGGACTGTGACCCAGGGCAGGTGCCGTTGGCCAGGAGAGGCCGCTGGCTGGCCCTGGGAGGCGGGGCCGGGCGGAGGGCCAACAAGAGACCCCAGAGTCAGAGAGAGACCGAGAGACCGGCGGCCGGGGCGTGTCCAGGGAGGGTCCTTGTCCCTGGGTCCTCCCCGCCCGGTGCCCAGGACTGAGATCCCCGCCCCCCAGCCGGGCCCCTCCCCTTGCCCCTCCGCTCCGCTCCCCCAGCCCCGCGCCTGGTCTCGAGCCCACACCCTCTCCTCTTGCTTGCTTTCCACACCCCTACCTCGAATCGACCCCTCACCTCAACCCCAGACAGTCCTAGGAATGTCCGGTGCCTTTGCACGCCCCCCAGCCTCTCTCTCTGCATACCCACCTTGCACCCGCAGCCGCCTCCACCAGCGCCTCCAGACCCCTCTCCCACCCCCAGAAGCCAGGGCTTCTGACTTGCTGGGTCTCACCCTTCTACGAGCTTCTGTTGTCTCTCTCTCTGTCTCTGTCTCTGTCTCTGTCTCTCTCTGTTTCTTGATCTCGGAACCCTACTTCTCTGAGTCTTTGCCCCTCCTGTATCTGTCTCCCTGCTCACTGCCCCCCCCCCATGTCTCTGTCTTCCTCCCGGAGTCTCCCCCTACTCTCTGGATCTCTGTGCCCACCTCTCTCTCTCTGTGTCTCGGTGTCCCTCTCCCTGGGTCTCTCTCCTCCTTTCTCTGGGCCTTTCCCCCCACCAAACTCCCCAGGCTCTCTCCCTGTCCCTTCCCCAGGCTGCTGCATCTCTCACTCTCTGCTGCCACACGTCTCAGAAGGCTACTCACCTGGCCCCCGGGCCCAGCTGGCTAAGCCGGGAGGGGGCGCAGGAGCAGGGTATGGGGTGCGGGCACAGTGCTGTGCAAGCACTCTGAGGGTCCCAGGAGCCCAGGAACCAAGGGGAGCCTGCTCTGGAAAGCCTTCTCAGGGTGGCTCCCCAGATCTCTGTATGTCTCTTGGGTCCTGGGCGGGGGGCACTGGGGAAGGGGCACAGCCAGACCTCTGGCCCTGAGCTGCTGAGCATGCACGGGGCAGGGAGGGAGGACATTGGGGTGAAGGCCCCCTTCCTCTCCATCTGTGGGGGAGGAAAGTGCCTGTGTATGTAAGGGGGTGTGGGAGGGGCTGTGTCTGTGGGCGGGGGGCGCTTGTCTTATACCTGCTTCCAGACTCCAGCGCTGGGTGAGGGTGTGTTTGCACGTGTGTGTGTGTGTGTGTGTGTGTGTGTGCCCACGAAGTTGCCTCACTGTGGGCTGTGAGGTGCATGGCTGTGTGTCCGCGCAGAGCTGGCCTGGGCAGGCCCCTGGTCATATTCGGGAGCCATGTGTGGTCCCAGGGTGTCACAGCATCTGAGATTGTGCGCTGGGGGGTGGAAATGCTCAGGAATGCACAGTTGTGTTCCACACGGAGCTGTATATATGTGTGTTGGGACGAGGGCTACAGGTGTGCCACCAGGGTGACATTGGGTGTCCTTGTGCCTTGTGTCTGGCACACGGCGTGGATGTCCTGTGTTCTCTGTCGTTGTGTGTATATAATGTTGCATGTGTGTGTGTGTTTTGTGCAAGGGAAGAATCAGTCCCCCTGTATCCCTGTGTCTGGACAGGCCAGTGTGTCCCTTGGTGTGTGACCACTTTTCTCCAGGAGGCATAAGGCAGGGGCAGGAGGCTATGGGTCTCTATGGGAATAGAGATGGTGTGTGTGTGTGTGTGTGTGTGTGTGTGTGTGTGTGTTGTGTCGTGTCTGGGGGCACTGCTGGGTTTGAGGGGATGTATGCTACGGCCCCCGTCCCCCACCCCCCGGAGTTGTCAATGGCCTGGGGTCGTGCCTCCCTGGGCATGTGCAGTGTATGCAGTTGGAGGAGATAATGGGACTCTGTTAGCAGAGGGAAGAATTGTGCCCATGGAGCTCAGCCGGAGGCTTGGCACGGAATGGGGATTGAGTGAGCAAACCGCTAGCCCATTGGGTGCCTTTATGCAAATGCGACAAAGGTACCCCCTGGTCCAATGTCGCTCCCCTGCGGCTATGGGTTGGCAGGCAGATGGCACCCTCGCGTGAGTTCTAAAGGGTGCACCTTCCCCCGGATGGATGCAGCCCCACCAGCACGCCTTAAGGAGGAGAGCCTGGCTGGATTCCAGCCTCTCAACCAGAGCTCCTTGTGCAGTGCACAACCTGCCCAACCATATGTGGCAGCCCTCAATGAATGAAGAAAGCCACATCGCTGCATGCATGTGGCTTCACTGATGAAAGAGGTGTGTCTGTACGCATAGCAAGCCAGGTTTGTCTGCATGGGATAAAGGTATCTACGCTCTGCAGGTAGCAGCGCCCTGAACCCCGAGTTCAAAGCCCAGCTCCAATGCTTGGGCACTGATAAGCTTAGTCAAATGATGGGGCCTCTTGGAACCTCAGTGTCTTCGTCTGAAGTACTTGAGGGGGAGAGTGGGGGAGGGGGGGAGAGAGAGAGAGAGAGACGACCCACCTGCCACACATCTTTCAACACTCATCCATGCCGTAAATATTTATGGAGCACCTCTTGTCAGGCACTGATGCTGGGTGCTGTGGACACAACTGTGAGCGAGACACACAAAAGTCTGCCTTAATGGAGTTTGCGGTCTAGAGGGCGAGACCGACCATAAGTCGCAACACATACAATGCGGCAAGTAGAGATGGCAGCTATAACTAGACAGGAAGCAGGTGCGGGGACCAGAGTGGCTGGAGGTGCTGGTGTAGACAGGACGGGAGGGACCCTGAGAAAACACGTGAAGGGCACCTGAAGGAAGGAAGGGGTGGGCCAGGCCGACATCCGCAACAAGGGAGCGGGGGCCCAGGCGAGAGAGCCGCAAATGCAGAGGCAGGAAGAAGGGACCCTCTTGGACACGGGACCTGGAAAGGCATGAAGGGACAGGGAGAGGGAGACGGGCTTGCATCTTACCCTGGGTGTGACAGGAAGCCACGGGGGGGGGGGTTCAACAGGGCGGTGCTTGATGTCATCTGACCTACGTTGGTGGGGTTTTGTTTCTTAAAATTGTGGTCAGATACACATAACATAAAGTTTACTATTTTAACTATTTTTAAAAATGTTTATGTATTTATTTGGAGAGAGAGAGAGAGAGAGAGAGAGAGAGCACGAGCAAGGGAGGGGCAGAGAGAGAGTCCTAAGCAGGCTGCGAGCTGTCAGCCCAGAGCCCCGCTTGGGGCTCGATCTCACGAACCATGAGATCATGACCTGAGCCAAAATCAAGAGTCAGACTGAGGCACCCGGGCGCCCGATGTGTTTTAAGCTGACTTTTAAGTACACCGCCCGATGATTCCGAGGACGGTGGTGATGTGCCGCCATCGCCACCGTCCCATTCAGGACACTTCGGTCACCCCAAGCAGCCACCGCCATCCTCCGTTCTCCCCCAGCGCCAGGCAGCCGCTGATCAGATTCTCTGGCTTTATGGACTTGACTCCCGTGGACACTTCATACAAGTGGGAGCATTCAGCGTTTGGCCATTTGTGTCTGGCTCCTTGCGCGCGATGTGTTTGAGGTTCATCCATGATATGATGGTATCGGCGCTGCCTCGGCCACGGCTGAATGTGATGTCGTTGTGTGGACGGACCGCCTTGTGTCCATCGCTTCCTCTGTCGCTCAGCGTCTGGGTCGTCTCTGCTTTGGCGATATTATGAAGAGTGCTGCTCTGGACACTCGTGCGCAAGTTTTCGTGTGAATGCACGTTTTCGGGTCTTTGGGCAGGGACCTAGGCGTGGGATGCGCAGGTCATGTGATAACTGTTTCGCCACCAACCAGGTTCGCACAGCGTGGGCTAAGCCACTTCTAAGGCACCTATTGGGCACAGAGTGGGATATTCTAGCCCGGAGTTCGAGGGAGGGGCCAGACCCGGAGCAAAGGAAAGTTGAGGCCCCGTCTGGGAGCGGGGCGAGCTCCCCGTCCCAGCCCCTACTACTTCTGGTGATAATGGTTTAAATAAAGGAGGGAGAGAAGTCTTGGGGTCCCCAAACACACACGCCCCCCACGGAAAGGAGCAAACAAGAATAATACCTAATGACGCCCATTCAGCTAGTCCTATCTACCCTCCCATCCTCTTTTGTAAATTTATTTTTTAATGGTTATTTATTTTTGAGAGCGAGAGAAACAGAACATGAGCAGGGGAGGGGCAGAGAGAGAGGGAGACACAGAATCCGAAGCAGCTCCAGGCTCTGAGCTGTCAGCACAGAGCCCGACGCGGGGCTCGAACCCACGAACCGTGAGATCATGACCTGAGCCAAAGTCGGATGTTCAACCGACTGAGCCCCCAGGCGCCCCACCCTCCCATTCTCTTATGCTGCTTTCATTTGGTCATGACTTCCTGCAGAATTTCTTCAGGTTTCTTCCTAACGGTTTTCAACACGCATCACGCTGCTTTATGTCTGTGCCCCCAGCCCTCTCCCACCCCTGGAGTATAAGCCCCGTGAAGGTGGGAACGCTGTGGCTGAGTCACCGCTGCAGCCTCAGGGCTCAGGACACACTGTGGAAGCAGCTGTCCTGCTGCCGTAGAAACAGCTGGGCAGGCCGCCCCGCCTGGCCCCTCACTCTGCCCTCTCCTCCATGGCCCTGTCCCTGGCCGCCCCTGAAATACCAGCTGCAGTGCGCACAGTGCGCAGCACTGCAACAGGCCAGGCTGCTCTGAGCTCCTTACAAAGATCAACCCGGCTCTTCCTTCTAACCACCCCCTGATAATGATACTGACCCTCCTTTTACACATGGGGCCACTGAGGCACGAGGAAACTCAGGTAAAAGCCTGTGCAGTGTCAGGCAGCTGACACCTGATCAGCTCTGCCACCCTGCATCGCCTGCTGTCCTGAGACACTTCAGATCTGCAACTGCGTGTGTGCGCGCGAGGGTGCGCGTGCGAGACAGAGACAGAGAGACAGAGGGAGAGGGCGGAGGGGGAGAGAGGGAGAGAGGAGCCTGAGACCCCTGGATTACAGACCTACATAAAGGAGAGAGATAAGCCTTTGGGGGCAACCGAGGACCAGACGGGTCTAAGTCAGCGGTTCTCAACCTGGGCAACTGTGCCCCCAGGGGGACATTTGGCACTGCCTGGAGCCATCTTATGTCGTCACCATGCAGAGAATGCGGATGCTCCTGGCACCCAGTTGCTACCGCTGGCCGTGCGCGGCCCGCGGGCCGGGCCCAGCGCGAGCAGTGTCAGGTCCAGAAGCCCTGACTACGTCGGTCCACGTGCCTGCTCTGTAAACTCCAGTTCTCAACTCCAATCTCTCTCTCCTCTCTCTCTCTCCCTCTCTCCCCACCCACACCTCTTCCTCTCCTTGCCCATCTCCCCCGCCCACCCCACATCTGTGTCCGTTCCCTCCCCCATCCGCACTGACACACCCCACCCTGCTCCCTGCTCCCCACACCCCCGTGTCCCCCGCCTGCGGTCCTCACGGCCCCCCCCCCGTTCCCTCTGCCCTCCCTCGCTCGCTCGCCTCCACGGTTTCTTCTCCTCGCATCACATCTTTCCTCCGGTTTTTGCCCGTCCCTTACTTGTGCGCGCCCGCGGACCTTCCCAATCTCCGCTCCCCCGTCATGGCTTGCTCTGACCCTTCCTGCGTCTGCCCCACACCATTCTATTCTCCTGCGGCGCGGCTGCGGTTCCGCACCCCCGTCCACTGCCCTGGGGGGCTGCTAACTCGGCGCGCGTGCGTCCCCCCTCCATGCATCCTCTCTGTCCCCTGGTGCCTGATTCTCGCCGTTCTCCTACCTTCCTCATCGCGCCCGGCCTCCCATCCCCACATTTCTGCACCTCTGGCCGTCTCTCTCTCGCCCACCGCTGCAGCCTCGGTTCTCCCCGCAGCCTGGCAGCCCCGCCCGACCTCCTGCGCGCCCCATGCCGTCCCTCCTGCTCCTCGGGACCCTGCTGCTCCTGGCCTCGACCGCCCGCCAGGCCGGGGCGCGCCCTTCCAACGCCACAAGCGCCGAGCCGCCAGGCCCGCTGCCCGCCCTGCTGGCGCACCTGCGGCGCCTGACCGGGGCGCTGACGGGCGGCGGGGGCGCTGCGGGCCCGGGCGCCAACGGCACCAGGACCGGCACGGCGAGCGGGACAGGCGCGGCGGCGCGGGCGCCCCCTCCCGCCGAGCTCTGCCACGGCTACTACGATGTCATGGGCCAGTACGACGCCACCTTCAACTGCAGCACCGGCTCCTACCGCTTCTGCTGTGGCACCTGCCATTACCGCTTCTGCTGCGAGCACCGCCACATGCGCCTGGCACAGGCGTCCTGCTCCAACTACGACACGCCGCGCTGGGCCACCACGCCGCCGCCGCTGGCCGGGGGCGTCGGGGGTGCCGGGGGTGCGGGCGGGGGGCCCGGGCCCGGCCAGGCCGGGTGGCTGGAAGGGGGCCGGGCGGGGGGCGCCGGGGGGCGCGGGGGCGAGGGCCCCGGGGGCAGCACGGCCTACGTGGTGTGCGGGGTCATCAGCTTCGCCCTGGCCGTGGGCGTCGGCGCCAAAGTGGCCTTCAGCAAGGCGTCCCGTGCGCCCAGGGCGCACCGGGAGATCAACGTGCCCAGGTGTGTGAGCGCCGGGGCCCCGGGGCCGGGCGCCTGGGGGCGGGGCCTGGGCTGTCAGGGGTGGGGCCATCTGGGGAAGGCAGGGCTGCAGGGAACCGGGCTCGCTGCCTAGGGAGACGGCCGGGTCCTTAAGAATAGGGGCGACAGAATAGGCCTGGCTGCTGAGTGATGGGGGAGGCTCAGGCCGTCCTTGTTTGAGCACCGCCTGTGGGTCAGGAGCTGGGCATACAGCAGGGAACAAAACGAGGTCCCTGCCCGGCTGGGTAGACCTGGCTTCCGATCCCAGGTCAGACCGTAACGAGGATTAACTGAATTGATTCATGTCGAGTCTGGGCACATGGTAAACCCTCCATAAATGTTGGCTGCCATTATCACTAAATGTTAGCGGTGGGGAGAGGAAGCAAGGCAAACAGGTATCTGTGGGAAGGGTATTCCGGGTAGAGGGAACAGCACGTATAAATGTCCTGATAGGAGAACCTGCAGGACAGCGAGGGGGCCTCGGAGGCTGCAGAGCAGTGGGCGGAGAGCAGGTTTATTCTGAGAGTGAGAGGGGAGCCTCTGGAGGGCGCCGAGCTCGGCACGAAGCCATGCGATGGTTTTCGAGGAGTCCCTGGGCTGCGTGTGGGGGGGGGCTGGACGGCAGGGGACCAGGGTGGAAGTGGGAGACCCCTGAGGACACTAGCAGTGAGCCAGGTGAGAGGAGGCCCTGGGGGCAGCACAGGTGGCGAGAAGGGGCGCTGGGGATTTCCTTTGCGAGTCCAGTCGGGATGGCCGACGCGCATGAAAAGAAAGAAAAACAGCAGTCAGGGGGCGAGTCTCAGGTTTTCGGTCCGCAACACTGGACGAAAGGGGCACACTTCACTGCCACGGGAAGGCTGTCAAAGGACCAGGAGTGAGGTCCCAGGTTCAGGGTGGAGCGGGGCGCAGGGAGGACGCTGTGGGGAGGACCACAGAAGGGGTTGGGTCCCAATGACTGGGGAAGGGGCGTTTCAAGCAAGAAATGTGGTCGGAGGAACCTCGGGGAAGGCGGTGCTCAGAGGGACATTAGCGGTGGGCGTGGCCAAAGGCGAGGAGCCCCGCCCAGCTGACCGGCGACCGACTCCCCCAAAGGGGAGAGCAGGGAGGGAAAAAAAAGCCTGGCCCCCCCTCTCCCTGCCCCCACCCCCGTCCCCAGGGCGCTGACCGGCTCTCTGCCACCTTTAGGGCTCTGGTGGACATTCTAAGGCATCAGGCTGGGCCTGGGACCCGCCCGGACCGGGCACGAAGCAGCTCCTTGACCCCGGGGGTCGGGGGCCCCGACAGCATGCCCCCGAGGACGCCCAAGACCCTCTACAACACCGTGAAGCCCTCCAATCTCGGTGAGTGGGACCTGGGAGCTGGGGCGGCTTCTACGGCCTCCGACCACGCCCATCGGCCCTGTAGCCCCGCCCCCACGGGCAGCCCCACCCCCCGTTGCCCAGGCCCCGCCCCCAGTCCCGCGCTCCAGCCTCTTCCTTCCCGGACCGAACCAGACCAGTTGGCGGCAACGCTGGAGGGACCCCACCGAGAGTCAGGCCCCCTCCTTGCCCTCCCGTGAGCCCCGTGGGTGGGTGCCAGGGACGGCACGGCGATCTCAACGGAGACGTTCTCGGCCCCTGCCCTTGGGAAAGCCAGTGTCAGAGCTCCCGACAGCCAAACACACAAGAAAGCGCCCAACTATAGAATTCGAATGTCCCGAACCGGACTGCCTGGGTTTGAACCGTGGCTCTGCCACTGGCTACCTGGGGCACGCGATTTCACCTTCCTGGGCCTCAGTTTCCCCATCCATGAAACAAGCAGCGTAGTGGCACCCACCGCATAGGGTTACTGCAAAGCGCAAACGAACTAACGGCGGAAGGCTTAGCGCAATGCGTCGCACAGAAAAACGTCCATATAAATGTGACCAGTGATTCGTGCTATTCTCATATTGAATGAGAGGCTGCATCCGTGGGGAAGTCCTGGCAGCTGTAATGGGTTAAAAAGAGTCTCCTCTGGTTTGAGGAGGAGGAGGAGGAGGAAGACTTCCCCCAGGAGACGCCGATGGAGCAGGGGCCTGGAGGGCGAGGGGGTTAACTTG
>JAQQST010001235.1:0-13142 GCA_028646485.1 Cryptoprocta ferox | reverse complement strand
TTCTTTCTGGCGTCTGTTTCTTCTTTCCCCCACTTGCAAATCCAAGTTTTATCCCTTCAGTCCTTCTCAGTTCAATCCATACGGGCGTGCGCGGATTACAGAGCTCCCTGCTCTTCCGCCATCTTGTCCTCCTCCTGTTCATGTCTTTAGACAATTTCTTCACTGGATTATTTGTTTTTTGGGTGTCGAGGTTGATTAAGTTATTTATAGATTTTTGGATACTAAGCCTTTATCTGATATGTCATTTGCAAATATCTTCTCCCATTCTGTCGGTTGCCTTTTAGTTTTGCTGCTGGTTTCCTTCACTGTGACAAAGTTTATTTTTTATTTTTTTTATTTTGAAGAGGTCCCAAGAGTTCATCTTTGCTATTGTTTCCCTTGCCTCTGGAGACGTGTTGAGTAAGAAGTTGCTGCGCCAAAGGTTAAAGAGGCTCTTGCTTGCTTTCTCCTCGAGGATTTTGATGTCTTCCTTTGTTACATTTACATCTTTCATCCATTTTGAGTTCATTTTTGTGTATGGTGTAAGAAAGTGGTCCAGGTTCGTTTTTCTCCATGTCTCTGTCCATTTTCCCAGCACCACTTGCTGAAGAGAATGTCTTTGTTCCATTGAATATTCTTTCCTACTTTGTCAAAGATGAGTTGGCCATGCGTTTTTGGGACCATTTCTAGGTTCTCAATTCTGTTTCATTGATCTGAGTGTCCTTGTGCTAATATCATACTGTCTTGATGTTTACAGCTTTGTAATACAGTTAGAAGTCAGGGATTGTGATGCCTCATGCTTTGGTTTTCCTTTTCAAGATTGCTTTGGCTATTCAGGGTCTTTTCTTTTTTTTTAATGATTATTTATTTATTTTTTAATTTATAGTTTATTGTCAGCTTGGTTTCCATATAATACCCAGTGCTCTTCCTCACAAGTGTCCTCCACCATGACCATCACCCCTCTTCCCATTTCCCCTTCCCACTTCCCCTTCCGCCCTCAGTTTGTTTTCAGTATTCAAGAGTCTCTTGTGCTTTGTCGCCCTCCCTCTCCCTAACCTTCCCATTGTCCTTTATTAGGTTTCTCCTGTTAGACCCATAAGTGAAAATATATGATATCTGTCCTTCTCTGCCTGACATATTTCACATAGCATGACACCCTCAGATCCATTTACTTTGCTACAAATGGCCATATTTCATTCTTTCTCATGGCCATGTAGTATTCCATTGTATAGATAAACCACATCTTCTTGATCCATTCTTCAGTTGATGGACATTTAGGCTCTTTCTATGATTAGGCTATTGTTGAACGTGCCGCTACGAACATTGGGGTACATGTACCCCTATGCATCAGCACTTCTGTATCCCTTGGGTCAATCCCCAGCAGTGCTATTGCTGGGTCATAGGGGAGTTTTATTGATAGTTTTTTGAGGAACCTCCACACTGTTTTCCAGAGTGGCTGTACCAGTTTACATTCCCACCAACAGTGTAGGAGGGCGCCCGTTTCTCCACATCCTCGCCACCATCTATAGTCTCTTGAGTTGTTCATTTTAGCCACTCTGACTGGCGTGAGGTGGTACCTCAGTGTGGTTTTGATTTGTATTTCCATGGTAATGAGTGATGCTGAGCATCGTTTCATGTGTTTCTTGGCCATTTGGATGTCCGCTTTGGACAAGTGCCAATTCATGTCTTCTGCCCATTTCTTCACTGGATTATTCGTTTTTCGGGTGTGGAGTTTGGTGAGTTCCTTGTAGACTTTGGATACTAGCCCTTCATCCGATATGTCTTTTGCAACTATCTTTTCCCCTTCCGTTGGTTGCCTATTAATTTTCTTGATTGTTGCCTTTGCAGTGCAGAAGCTTTTTATCTTGATTAGGTCCCAATAGTTTATTTTGGTTCTTGATTCCCTTGCCTTTGGGGATGTGTCGTGTAGGAAACTGCTGCGGTTAAGGTCACAGAGGTTGTTTCCTGCTTTCTCCTCTTGGGTTTTGGTGGTTTCCTGTCTCATGTTCAGGTCCTTCATCCATTTTGAGTTTATTTTTGTGTATGGTGTAAGAGAGTGGTCTAGTTTCATTCTTCTGCATGTTGCCATCCAGTTCTCCCAGCACCACCTATTAAAGAGGTTGTCTTTTTTGCATTGGATTCTCTTTCCCCCTTTGTCAAAGATTAACTGGCCATACATTTTTGTGTCCAGTTATGGGCTCTCTAATATATTCCATTGGTCTATGTGTCTGTTTTTTCTGCCAATACCATACTGTCTTGGTGATGACAGCTTTGTAGTAGAGTCTAAAGTCTGCGATTGTGATGCCTCCCGTTTTGGTTTTCTTCAATATTAAGTTGGCTATTCGGGGTCTTTTGTGGTTCCATACGAATTTTAAGATAGTTTGTTCTAGCTTTAAGAAGAATGCTGGTGCAATTTTAATTGGCATTGCATTGAATGTGTAGACTGCATTGGGTAATAATGACATTTTAACGATGTTTATTCTTCCGATTGATGAGCATGGAATGCTTTTCCATTTCTTTGTGTCTTCTTCAATTTCTTTCATAAGCTTTCTATAGTTTTCATCGTACAGGTCTTTTACATCTTTGGGTAGGTTTAATCCTAAGTATTTTATGTTTTTTTGTGCAATTGTTAATGGGATCCGTTTCTTGATTTCTCTTTCTGTTGCTTCAATATTGGTGTATAAAAATGCAACCTATGTTGTATTCTGCGACTTTGCTGAATTCATGGATCAGTCCTAGTAGGCTTCTGGTGGAGTCGGTCCAGTTTTACATGTAGACTATCATGTCATCTGCGAAAAGTGAAAGCTTGACTTCATCTTTACCAAGTCTCATGACTTTTATTTCCTTTTCTTGTCTGATTGCTGATGCTAGGACCTCCAGCACTATGCTAAACAACAGTGGTGAGAGTGTTCATCCCTGTCGTGTTCCTGATCTTAGGGGAAAAGCTCTCAGTTTTCCCCCATTGAGGATGATATTAGCTGTGGGCTTGTCATAAATTGCTTTTATAATGTTTAAGTAAGTTCCTTCTACCCTGACTTTCTCGAGGGTTTTTATGAAGAAAGGATGCTGTATTTTGTCAAATGCTTTTTCTGCATTTATCGACAGGATCATATGGTTTTTATCTTTTCTTTTGTTAATGTGATATTTCACAATGATGGATTTGTGAATATTGAACTAGCCCTGTAACTCAGTAATGAATCCCACTTGATCATGGTGGATAATTCTTTTTATATGCTGTTGAATTCGATTTGCTAGTATCTTGTTGAGTATGTTTGTATGTGTATTCATTAAGGATATTGGCCTGTAGTTCTCTTTTTTTGTTGGGTCTGTGTCTGGTTTGGGAATCAAAGTGATGCTGGCTTTGTAGAATGAGTTTGGAAGTTTTCCTTCTATTTCTACTTTTTGGAATAGCTTGAGAAGAGTGGGTATTAACTCTGCTTTAAATGTCTGGTAGAATTCCCTTGGGAAGCCATCTGGCCCTGGGCTCTTATTCATTGGGAGATTGTTGATCACTGATTCGACTTCTTCACTCGTTATGGGTCTGTTCATATTTTCTATCTCCTCCCGTTTGAATTTTGGTAGTGCATGTGTGTTTAGGAATTTGTCCATTTCTTCTAGATTGTCCAGTTTGTTGGCATATACTTTTTCATAGTAATCTCTGATAATTGCTTATATTTCTGAGGGTTTGGTTCTGATGGATCCATTTTCATCATGATTTTGTCTATTTGGGTTTTCTCTCTTTGTTTTCTGTGGAGCCTGACTAGAGGTTTATCAATTTTCTTTATTTTTTCAAAAAAACGAACTCTTGGTTTCATTGATCTGCTCAACTGTTTTTTTGGATTCGATATTATTTATTTGTGCCCTGATCTTTATTGTTTCTCTTCTTCTGCTGGGTTTGGGGTTCTCTTGCTGCTCCCCTTCTAGTTCCTTTAGGTGCTCTGTTAGATTTTCAATTTGTGCTTTTTCTAGTTTGTTGAAATAGGCCTGGATTGCAATATACTTTCCTCTTAGGTCTGCCTTTCGTGCATCCCAGAGAGTTTGGATTGTTGTATTTTCATTTTCATTTTTTTCCATATATGATTTTTGTTTCTTCTCTAATTGCCTGATTGGCCCAATCATTCTTTAGTAGGGTGATTTTTAACCTCCACATTTTTGGAGGTTTTCCAGACTTTTTCCTGGGATTGATTTCATGTTTTATAGCATTGTGATCTGAAAGTGTGCATGGTATAATCTCAATTCATTTGTATTTAGGGAGGGCTGCTTTATGCCCCAGCATGTGATCTATCTTGGAGAATGTGCCATGCGTACTCGAAAAGAAGGTGAATTTCTTAGTTTCAGGATGCAGAGTTAAATATCTATCAATTTCATCTATTCCAATGTGTCATTCAGGTTCATTGTTTCTTTAGTGATTTTCTGTCTGGTTGATCTATCCATTGCTGTAAGTGGAGTGTTAAAGTCCCCTGCAATTAACACATTCTTATCAATAAGATTGTTTCTTATTGTAAAGATTAATGTATTAATTCTTTCATGTATTTGGGTGCTCACAAATTCGGCACATAGGTGTTTATAACTGTTAGCTCTTCCTGATGGAAAGACCTTGTAGTTATTATATAATGTCCGTCTTCATCTTTTGTTAGTGCCTTTACTTTAAAGTCCAGTTTGTCTGATATAAGTATGGCTACTCCAGCTTTCTTTTGACTATTGGTCGCATGATAGATATTTCTCCATCCCCTTCCTTTCAATCTGAAGGTGTCTTCAGGAATCAAATGAGTCTCTTGTAGACAGAAAATAGATGGATTTTTTTTTTTTATCCATTCTGCTACCTTGTGTCATTTGATTGGAGCATTCAGTGCATTTACGTTCATTGTTATTATTGAAAAATGTGAGTTTGCGTTCATTGTGTTCTGTAGAGTTCATGTTTGTAGTTGTGTCTCTGGTACATTGTATTCCTTGCAACATTTTCTTCATGAAGTCCCTCTTAGGATTTCTTGTAGGGCTGGTTTGGTGGTGACGAATTCTCTCAATTTTTGTTTATTTGGGAATACCTTTATCTCTCCTATTTTGAATGACAGGCTCGCTTGATAAAGGATTTTTGGCTACATATTTCTTCTCTTCATCGCATTGAAGATTTCCTGCCATTCCTTTCTGGCCTTACAAGTTTTGTTAGATAGGTCTGTAACCACTATTCAGGGTCTTTTCTAAGTCCATTCAAATTTACATATTGTTTCTTTCAGCTCTGTGATGAATGGTGGTGTAATTTTGATAAGGATTGCATTGAATATATCAATTTCTGGGGGATATTTACATTTTATCAATATTTGTTCTTCCTGTCCAGGAGCATCGAATATTTTTACATTTTTTGTGTCTTCCTCAATTTCTTTCATAAGCTTTCTATAGTTTTCAGTGTACAGCGTTTTTACCTCTTTGGTTAGATTTATTTCTTGGTATTTTATGGTTTTTGGTGCAATTTTAAATGGTATTGATTCCTTGATTTCTCCTTCCTTTGCTTCATTATTTGTGTAAAAGAATGCAACCGATATCTGTGCATTGATTTTTTATCCTGAAACTTTGCTGAATTCATGGACAAGTTCTAGCCGTTTTGGGTGGAATTTTTTGGTTTCCCATTTAGGGTATCATGACATCTGCAAAGAGTGAAATTTTTACCTCCTCCTGACTGATTTGGATGCCTTCTCTTTCTTTGTGTTGTCTGATTGCTGAGCCTAAGACTTCCAATATTATGTTGAATAACAGTGGTGAGAGTGGAAATCCCTATCTTGTTCCTGACCTTAGGGGGAAAGCTGTATGTTTTTTCACATTGAGGATGATATTAACGTTGGGTCTTTCATATATGACTTTTATGATCTTGAGGTATGATCCTTCAATCCCTACTTTCTTAAGGGTTTTTATCAAGAAAGGATGCTGTTTTTTGTCAAATGCTTTCTCTGCATCTATTTAGAGGATCATGTCATTCTTGTCCTTTCTTTTATTGATGTGACAAATCACATTGACTGTTTTGCAGATATTGAACCAGCCCTGCATCCCAGGTATAAATCCCACTTGGTTGAGGTGAATAAATTTTTAATGTATTCTTCAATCCGGTTGCCTAATATCTTGTTGAGGATTTTTGCATCCATGTTCATCAGGGAAACTGGTCTATAGTTCTCTGTTTTATGGGGTCTTTGTCTGGTTTTGGAATCAAGGTAATGCTGGCTTCAAAGAAAGAGTTTGGAATTTTTCTTTCCATTTCTATTTCTTGGAACAGCTTCAAGAGAATAGGTGTTATCTCCTCCTTAAATGTTAGGAAGAATTCCCCTGGAATGCCATCTGGCCCTGTACTCTTATTTCTTGGGAGATTTTTGATTACTAATTCCATTTCTTTATTGGGTATGGGTCTGTTCAAATATTCTATTTCTTCCTGTTTCAGTTTTGGTAGCTTATATGTTTCTAGGAAATTATCTATTTCTTCCCGACTGCCCATTATATTGGGATATAATTGCTCATAATATTCTCTTATTATTGTTTTTATTTCTGCTGTGTTGATTATGATCTCTCCTCTTTCATGCTTGATTTTATTAATTTGGGTCCTTTCCTTTTTCTTTTTGATCAAACTGACTGCAGGGTTATTGATTTTGTTAATTCTTTCAAAGAACCAGCTTCTGGGTTTATTGATCTGTTCTACTGTTTGTTTCTTTGTTTGTTTGTTTTGATAGCATTTATTTCCTCTCTAATCGTTATTATTTCCTGTATTCTGCTGGTTTTGGATTTTATTTGCTGTTCTTTTTGCAGCTCTTTGAGATGTAAGGTTAGGTTGTGTATCTGAGACCTTTCATCCCTCTTTAGGAAGGCCTGTATTGCTATATACTTCCTTCTCATGAATGCCTTTGCCGTGTCTTAGAGGTTTTGGGCTGTGTGTTATCATTTTCATTGGCTTCCGTGTACTTTTTAATTTCCTCTTTAACTTATTGGTTAGCCCATTCATTCTTTATCGGGATGTTCTTTAGTTTTGAAGTATTTGTTACCTTTCCAATTTTTGTCTTGTGGTTGATTTCGAGTTTCATAGCATTGTGGTCTGAAAATATGTATGGTATGATCTCGATCTTTCTTTACTTTTTGAGGATTTATTTGTGCCCTAGTATGTTGTCTATTCTGGAGAACGTTCCATGTGCACTGGGGAAAATTGTGTATTCTGCTGCTTGGGGATGAAATGTTCTGAATACATCTATCAACTCCATCTGATCCAGTGTGTCATTCAAAGCCATTGTTTCCTTGTTGATTTTCTATTTAGATGATCTGTCCATTGCTGTATGTGGAGTTTGAAGTCCCCTACTGTTATGATATTACTGTCAATGAGTTTCTTTATGTTTTTGACTAATTTATTTATATATTTGGGTTATTCCACATTTGGAGCCTAAATGTTTACAAATATTATGTCTTCTTGTTGGATAAACCCCTTAATTATGATATAATACTTTTCTTCATCTCTTGTTGCAGTCTTTATTTTAAAGTCTAGATTATGTGAGATAAGTATGGCTACTCCGGTTTTCTTTTGGCGAGCATTAGCATGATAGATGGTTATCCATCCCCTTCCTTTCAATCTGAAGGAGGATTTAGGTCTAAAGTGGGTCTCTTTTAAATAGCATATAGATGAATCTTGTTTTCTCATCCATTCTGTTAGCCTATGTCTTTTGATTGAAGATTTAGACCATTGAGTTTAGAGTGAGTACTGAAAGATATGAGTTTATTGCCATTATGTGTGTCTTGTAGAGTTGGAGATTCTGGTGGTGTTCTCTGGTCCTTTCTAGTCTTTGTTGCATTTGGTCCTTCTTCTTTTCTCTTCTTTTCTCCCTCCAGAAAGTCCCCCTTAAAACTTTTTGCAAGGCTGGTTTAGTGGTCATGAACTCCTTTAATTTTTGTTTATCTGGGAAACTTTTAATCTCTCCTTTTATTTTGAATGACAGTCTTTCTAGATAAAGAACTTTTGGCTACAGATTTTTCCCATTCTGCACATTGAATATATCCTGCCACTCCTTTCTGGACTGCCAAGTTTCTGTGGATAGGTCTGCTGCAAACCTGATCTGTCTTCCTTTGTAGGTTAAGGACTTTTTTCCCCTTGCTGCTTTCATGATTCTTTCCTTGCCTGAGTATTTTGTGAATTTGACTATGATATGTAGGTTCTTGTTGAATCTTGTTGCAGTCGTCTGTGCTTCCTGGATTTTAATGTCTGTGCCTTTCCCCAAGTTAGGAAAATTTTCTGCTATGATTTGCTCACATAACCTTTTACTGCTTTTTCTGTCTCTTCATCTTCTGGGACCCCTATTATTCTGATATTGTTCCTTTTTTAATGAGTCACTGATTTCTCTTATTCTTAAATCATGTTCTTTTGATTTAGTCTCCCTCTTTTTTTCTCCTTCATTATTCTCCTTTTGTTTGTCCTCTATATCGTTAATTCACTGCTCTGCCTCATACATCCTTGCCGCCATGGCATCCATTTGAGATTGCAGATCGGTTATAACATTTTTTAATTTCATCCTGACTAGCTTTTACTTCTTTTATCTCCATAGAGAGGGATTCTAATCTATTTGTAATCCCAGCTTGTATTCTTATTGTCATGATTCCAAATTCTGGTTCAGACATCTTGCTTGTAACTGTGTTGATTAAGTCTCTTGCTGTCATTTCTTCCTGCTCTTTCTTTGGGGCGAATTCCTTCGTTTTGTCATTTTGAAGGAAACAAAAAATTAAATAAGTAAGAAATTAAAATTAAAAAATTAAAAACAACACACACACACAAAGTCAAATAAATGATGCTAGATCCTAGGTGTGTTTTGGTCTGGTTATTGAAGGAGATTGATTGATTAGAGAAAAAGGGGGGGGTAAAGGAAACATTTGAAAATTTGAGAATATGAATACGATGAAATAGAATAACTTGAAATGATGAAAGTAATAAAGAATTTGAAAAATTTACCAAAAAAGGAAGAATTTAGTAGAATCAAATAAAGAAAAATATTTTTTAATAAATATTGAATATAAACTATTTTTTCTCTTTCTGTATTCAAGTAAATAAAAGAAATGATAAAAAGAAAATTAAATAGATGGACCAGAGATCAGACTGAAATATGATTCCTATTACATTATTTCCCCTGAGAGGTCAAACTGTGAAGTACTTTATAGTCTGTAAACTTAGCTGGCGGAGAAATATGTGTTGTTCCTGAAGAGTGAGGTTGGCCTAGTTGGGCGGGGCTGAGTGTAATGGCTCTGTTCTCCTGTAGATGGCGCTGCTTTGCTTACTGGGGTGGATTATTGTGGCACCTGTATGTGTGCATGTGCATGCATGTGCGGGGTGAAAATGGCATCATGCAGCTACTCAGTCTCTAGTATCAGAACTTTGTGCTCTCCCTGACCAGCAAACACGCAACTGTCCTTTGTCTTCAGCTACCATCTACTCCCCACTTTTACACTGTCCGTGAACACACTGACAGGTTGCCAGGCGGCACTTCCCTTCTGAGTTTTATCTCAGATACAGCTGTGTTTCCCAACCCCTCACTTCTGAGGGACTGCAGCTTTGACCCATTCAGATCCTCTGGGGGAGGGTCTCACTGACCAATTGCCATGTGCCAGCCACACCCACGAATTTTTGCGGGAGGGTCAGAGAGAGAGGGAGACACAGAATCCAAAGACAGGGTCCAGGCTCTGAGCTAGCTGTCAGGACAGAGCCTGATGCGGGGCTCGAACCCATAAACCGCAAGATTATGACCTGAGCCGAAGCCGGACGCTTAACCGACTGAGCCACCTAGGCGCCCCTGAAATACACAATTTAAAAAGACATCTGTACTAGCAATAAGTTCACAGTCTAGTCAGGGGAAAAGCACAAGTCGATGGGTAATCAGGGCATTGTGATACATCCCGAGAAAAATACTTCAACATTGGTCTATAGAAAAAGTGCTTAATTCTATTGGAAGAAATCAAGGAAACAGAATGGATCTTGATTCACAGGGGAGGTATTCTTTCTTTTCAGTTTTTATTTAAATCCCAGTTAGATAACATACAGTATTAACATATTAGTTACCTAATATTATTAGGTAACATATTAGTTACCTAACATATTGTCAGGTGTACAATATAGTGATGCCCTTCCATACAATACCCAGTTCTCATCACAAGTACACTCCTTAATGCCCATCACCTACTTAACCCATGCCCCCACCCACATCCCTCTGGTAAACATCTGTTTATACTCTATAGTTAAAAGTATGTTTCTTGGTTGGCCTCTCTCTCTCTCTCTTTCCCCCTTTGTTCATTTGTTTTTTTTTTAATTCCACAGATGCATGAAATAATATGGAATTTGTCTTTCTCTGACTTATTTCTCTTAGCATAATATTCTCTAGCTCCATTTAAGTCCTCACAAATGACTCAACTTCATTTGTTTTTATGGCTGAGTAATATTCCAGTGCATAAACACCACTTCTTCTTTATCCATTCATCAGCTGATGGACATTGGGCTGTTTCCATGATTGGCTATTGTAATAATGCTGCTATAAACATCAGGGTGCATGTACCCTTCGAATTAGCACTTTGGTATTTTCTAGGTAAAAGCTAGCAGTGTAATTCCTGGATCATAGGGTAGTTCTATCTTTAACCTGTTGAGTAACCTCCATACTCTTTTCCAGAGTTGCTGCACCAGGTTGCATTCCAACCAGAAGTGCAAGAGAGTTCTCCACATGCTTGCTAACACCTGTTGTTCCTTCTGTTGTTGATTTTACCTTTCTGACAGGTGTGAGGAGATTTCGCATAGTAGTTTTTGTTTGCATTTCTCTGATGATCAGTGATGTTGAGCATTTTTTTTCTATGTCATTTGGCCACCTGTATATCTTCTTTGAAAAAAAAAATACCTATTCACGTCTTCTGCCAATTTTAAATAACAGTATTCACTTTTCAGTATTGAGTTTTATAAATTTCTTATATATTTCTGATACTAACTCTTTATCAGGTATGTCATATCTGAATATATTCTCCAATTCATTAGGTTTACTTTTGTTTTACTAATTGTTTCCCTCACTGGGAAAAAGCTTTTTATTTTCATGTAGTGACCATAGTTTACTTTTGATTTTATTTCCTTGCCACAGGAGACATATCTAGAAAGAAGTGCTGTGGCCAATGTCAAATAATTTACTGCTTGTGTTCTCTTCTAGTATTTTTAGGGTTCCTCTCTCACATTTAGGTCATCAATCCATTTTGAATGTATTTTTGTGTATGGTGTAAGAAAGTGGTCCAGTTAAATTATTTTGCATGTTGCTGTCCAGGTTTCCCAAAAACATTTGTCGATGAGACTGTCTTTTTCCCATTGGATACTCTTTCCTGCTTTGTTGAAGATTAATTGGTAATATAGTTGTTGGTTAATTCTGTGTTTTCTATTCTATTCCATTGATCTGTGTGTTTATTTTTGTACCACTACCATACTGATTTGATTATGATAGCTTTGTAATATAACTTGAAGTCCAGAATTGTAATGTCTCCAGCTTTGCTTGTCTTTCTCAAGGTTGCTTTGACTTTTGAGGGAATCCTGTGGTTCCATACAGATTTTAGAATTGTTTGTTCTAGCTCTGTGAAAAATGCTATTTGTATTTTGATAGGGATTGCATAAAATGTGTATATTGCTTTGGGTAGTATTTTAAAAATATTTGTTCTTCCAAATCATGAGCATGCAATGACTTTCCATTTCTTATAGTCATCTTCAGTTTCTTTCATCAGTGTATTCTAGTTGTCAGAGTACAGACCTTTGACCTCTTTGGTTAGGTTTTTTCCTAGGTATCTTAGAGTTTTTGGTGTAATTTTAAATGAAATTAATTCCTTGATTTCTCTTTCTGCTGCTTAATTATTGGTGTACAGAAATGCAGTAGATATTTACACACTGATTTTGTATCCTGTGATATTACTGAATTCATTAACCACTTCTAGCAGGTTTTTGGTGGAGTCTTTCAAATTTTCTATATAGAGTATCATGTCTTCTGCAAATAGGGAAAGTATGAATTCTTCCTTGTAAATTTGGATGCCTTTTATTTCTTTTTGTCTGATTGCTGTGATTAGGACTTCTAGTAAGGTGTTGAACAATAGTGGTGAGAGTGAACATCCCTGTCTTGTTACCACAGAGTAAAAGCCTTCACTTTCCCCCATTTAAGATGATATTAGCTAGTTTTTTTTCATTTTGACCTTTATTATGTTGAGGTATGCTCCCTCTAACCCCACTTTTTTTTTGACATGATCTTTTATTTTATTTTATTTTATTTTTTTAGTTTTTTTTTGAACTTTATAGTTTCTTGTCAGGTTGGTTTCCATATAACACCCAGTGCTCTTCCCCACAAGTGACCACCACCATAACCATCACCCCCCTTTACCTTCCCCCTTCCCCTTCCGCCCTCAGTTTGTTTTTAGTATTCAAGAGTCTCTCATGTTTTGTCTCCCACCCTCTCCCTAACTCTTTTTCCTCCTTCCCCTCCCCATGGTCTTCTGTTGGGTATCTCCTGTTAGACGTATGAGTGCGAATATAAGGTATCTGTCCTCCTCCGCCTGACTTATTTCACATAGCATAATACCCTCGAGGTCCATCCACTTTGCTACGAATGGCCAGATTTCATTCTTTCTCATTGCCATGTAGTATTCCATTGTATAGATGAACCACAACTTCCTAATCCATTCATCAGTTGATGGACATTTAGGCTCTTTCCATTAGGCTCTTTCCACGTTCAACTATTGTTGAACGTGCCACTACGAACATTGGGGTCCATGTGCCCCTATGCGTCAACACTTCTGTATCCCTTGGGTAAATCCCCAGCAGTGCTATTGCTGGGTGATTGGGGAGTTTAATTGATATTTTTTTGAGGAACCTCCACACTGTTTTCCAGAGCGGCTGTACCAGTTTACATTCCCACCAACAGTGTAGGAGGGTACCCGTTTCTCCACATCCTCACCAGCATCTATAGTCTCTTGACTTGTTCATTTTAGCCACTCTGACTGGCGTGAGGTGGTATCTCAGTGTGGTTTTGATTGGTATTTCCCTGATGATGAGTGATGCTGAGCATCATTTCATGTGTTTGTTGGCCATCTGGATGTCCTCTTTGGAGAAGGGTCTCTTCATGTCTTCTGCCCATTTCTTCACTGGATTGTTTTTT
>JAQQST010001234.1:0-13147 GCA_028646485.1 Cryptoprocta ferox | reverse complement strand
TGAAGTTCCTGTTACCTTGTAAGGTAAACTACTCACAGGTTCTGGGGATTAAGACATGGACATCTTGAGGAGGGGAATTATTCAGCCCATTCACTTCCAACATGATGCTACATAAAATCTTTGTAATCCCCACCTGGCTTCTTTCCATTTATGGATGCACACTTCATTGCATCCTCAACAGCAACAACTGTGAACTTTTTGAATGCACAAGAGAGAAGTTAGGTTCTCACCTTTGCCAGAGTTGAGTTAAGCATCAGAACAGGGATTAGCTTCAGGGAAGTAAACTTCTTCAGAAGTGGTTCCCTAGGTAATTGGACATGTCGTGCCCTTGTTTTTAAGAAGACAGTAGAGGCTAAGGAAACATTTTTTAGGGCTCATTGGTTTAGGTTCAGCCTGATGCATGGAGGTACAAGTAGGTTAGAATCCAGTTACTGTAGACTTTCTGAGTGGGTGGAGATAATGCTTTGATTTACTAAATATCTCTGGTCATTTTTTGGGCCATCCCTTCTCTGACCAACCGTTGATAGTTTTAGGAAGATCTCTCCCTTCTTTGAAAAAGTCTATCCTGTGTTCCCATAGCACTTTGTGCATCCTTCCATTGTAACCCCATTCTTAGGATTGTAATTATTTGTCTTTGTTTCCTAACAAATGGACTTGTTTAAGGGGAGGAATCCTGCCCTATCTACCTTTGTATTTCCTCTACTACAGTGGTGCTGGGGACAGAATAAGCTCGTAGCATATATTTTTTCGCATGAGTGGATTACTGAATAACCCTGTGGAGTGAGGCCCAAACTGAAAGAAAATCCTGAAATCTTCTTTAATCTCCCATCTACCCTGTTCACATTCCTTACTTCCTGCTTGCTTCATGCCTTTCCTCTGTTATACTGCTTCCTGTTCTCCAAACTGCTTCCCATCTCCTCTTCAAATCTTTGTTGCCACTGTGATAATATATAGACTGACATTTGAGGAGACTTAATCTGTGCTAGCCTCTATACACAGCACTTTACAGAACTGTAATCCTCACAGTATTTCTGTGTGATTGTCATTTTACCTAATGAATCGAGATGGTTAGAGAGGATATGTGATGCCTGAGACCACAGCTCATAAGGAATAGCTCTGGGGTTTGAACTCATTTGCTCAGCTCTGGACTCCATACTGAAACTACCATGGCCTCTTGATAGGGCCTTCCACTGGAAAGGAGTTGTTTAGTATTTCCAGAAAACTGGAAAAAAAATTCCCTTTGTGCCCATTATAATGCCTAAAAAATACATCTTAGCCAAACTTCAAACTTAGTTATGAGGGCTTTTTTACAGTTTGAAATCAGACCCTTCAGCAAATACTGGATAGAGCCACTCTGCCGAACTCTTTGCAATCCATTGCCAACCACATATCTCAATCTCCTACAGCTGCAAATGCCTGCATACTGATTTCCAAAGAAACAATAGTCATTAATTGACTAAAAGGCATCAATCATCTCTTCGTATGTCACTGGTGATCAAACATTTTGTGTAAAGCAGTGTAACCCATTCTTCAAAGAAAATCTGTAGGCCCCCCAATGTGTAACACTGATAGAAATGTCCATGAGTTTGCTGTGTGTTCTGCCAGAATTGTTTCATGAATCCATTCCTTAGGCTTAAGGATACAGTACTCTTGACTGCAACTTCTCTTACTTCACTTGCCCCATTTCTTTATTATCTCTGGGTCTGTGGGGAGAATCCAATTGACCTAGGTTTGTGATAGATTGGTGATACATACTCTTCAATGTCTTGTGTGAATTTAAAACAGGCCTAAAATGAAACAGCAAAAAATGGTGGAAATACACCATAGAGGTTCCAAATAGTGGGGAAAAACTACCTAGAACCCATGGAGGAACAACGGTTCATTTTTTAAGAGTTCTCCTGAGGTGATGTTGCCTTGCTATAGTCCAGGGCCTGACCTTTATCCTGACAGGTGGAAAAAATTGATTTTGTGTATAAATTTTGTGCCCTAGTTGGCCTGCTACTTGAACCAAATGGATCCTTGGATCAGAGTCACTATTGCTCAGGAAGTATTTGAATATGCACCATTATCCCCTGTGGTTGCCTGAAGCCCTTTGTTCTGTGCTCCCACAGCTCAGCAATTTTGCTTTTAATTGATACCTTTTATCCTTGGCTGCATTGATACATAGAGCAGGGATGTAGTCCAGTATTGCTGACCCAGAGACCTTGCTTCCCCTGTTATGGAAGAGAGAGTTAAAGACATAGGTGTTGAATTAAACCAGGGGAGGTTCACATCCCTGGCACTGCCTCATATAAGCTATGTGACCTTTGGTCATTTTCTTAATCTCTCCAAGCTCTTTTTCCCTTCAATAAATTAAAAACAACTGAAGGTTGTGAAGATTAAATGAAATACACTGCGTGAAAGTCCTTGGTGCTTGGCCTAGGAGAACGCTTGGTGATTAGTAACTGCTAACTTTATTGACGGTATTTCAGGCGGACTCTTATCTCTACTCTGATTCAGTTTGTATTGATGTTCATGTTTAACTTGCAGAGGCTCATCTTGTCTCTCTTCATTCCAGCTTTCTGGATATTGCCCTGTGGGGTTCTTCGAGGCCAAGCACAGGGTCCCCAGTGCAGCTAACTGCTCGACAGTCTCCTCTGCCACTGAACAGGTCATGCTACGAGGGCACCCAGTGCTAGTCCCTGCTCCCACCTGTGTGCCCTGCCAGCCACTCCACTGCTTTGAACCAGGGTGAGAGTGGAGGCTTCCTCCAGGAAGGACAACTCTGCTTGGCTCCTTATGTGAATCCATCTATGCTCTGCCCCCTTCAGCTGCCCAGGTATGTGTACTATAAATAGATTATACACAAATAACATAAATCAGTGCTTTTGGGAAATTCAAATGATACGTAAGTGAGTGAATTGTCTTCTTCCACTCTTGCAACTACACTAATTGTGGCTATTTATTTATTTCAAGTTTTGATTTGAGAGAGAGAGCATGGGTGTATACGTGTGAGTTGGGAAGGGGCTGAGAGAGAGGGAAAGAACCTCAAGCAGGCTCTGCTGTCAGTGTGGAGCCTGATGTGGAACTCGATGTCACAAACTGTGAGATCATGACCTGCGCCAAAATCGAGAGTCAGATTTTTAACTGTCTAAGCCACCTAGATGCCCATAATTGTGGCTTTTTAAGTATATCTCATTCTGGTCTTCCTTCTGTGCATTTATGTACTTATTTTTAAAAAATGATATTACATTATTCTTTGGAAACCTACCTTTTAAACCTAAAATTTCTTTTTTTTAACTCTATTTAAGTTTATTTACTTTGAAAGAGACAGGGCAGGAGAACAATCAGGCAAGGGGCACAGAGAGAGGGGGAGAGAATCCAAGCAGGCTCCATGCTGTCAGCGCAAAGCCCGATGAGGGGCTCAAACTCACAAACTAGGAGGTCATGACCTGAGTCAAAGTCACATGCTTAACTGACGGAGCCACCCAGGCACCCCCTAAACTTAAAATTTCTTAATCTTTTCATGCGGGTGCATAGAACTGTGTCAGATTCTTCTAAATCTTTGTGTAGTTTCCATAGATGGATGAATCCGTATTTACCTGGAGAGTATTGATGATGTAGCTTTCCAGTTTAATACTAAAAAGGTTTCAGTGAATATTTGGGGTTCAAAAGGCATGTGCCCCATTAACATTTTGATAGATGCTGCCTGACTGTACTTGTAAAAGCTATGCTGGTTTATACTCCTATCAAGAAGGTACAAGATGCCCTATTTCCCTATGTAGTCATCAATCCTGAATCTTATTTAATCCTGTTAATTTTTGATGATTTGAATGATAAGCATCTCCTTATATTAATTTACATTTTCTGATGATCTGTGAGATAAAACATAGTTTGACAGGTTTGTTTTCCTTTGTACTTCAGAATACATCAATCTCTATTGTTTTCTCAGTTTTATTTTCGTTTGTCTTTCTCTGTTGCTTTATGGGAGCTCTTTGTATATTAGGGATTTTAGTTCTTAAATACATCATAATTATTTTCTCTTAATGGTGTTCTTATGTTTCATTACATGTAGAAGTGTTAAATTTTATCTAGTTTCTGTGTTCTTACTATCAAATTGTAAAATAATGTGAAAGGTAAAAAATTTCTTTTGTGGTGAAATAGGCTAGTATTACTTACCTGTTACAAATAAGGTAAGTGTAGCTTATGAAATTTAAAGGTCTTGTAAAATTCAGCTATTTTCAGATCAAGCAAACAAGTATTTATTTAATACCTACTAAGTGTTTTGTGTATTGGAAGATTAAAAATACAAAACATGATTTCTCCCTTTTAGGTCATTTGTATGTAAATCACAAATACTTAGATATACCTTATAAAATCATTTTGGGCATTATTTAGCTATAATAAAGGCTGGTAAAGGCTATAAACATAGTGGGAAACTTAAAGAAGTTTAGAGTGTGGGGAAGATGTGGTTATGAGGTTACAGGACCTGTATACGTTACTTATTTCTATATAACAAACAATCCCAAAGCTTAGTGGCCTAAAAAATAGCTATTTGATTAAGCTCATAATATTGCAAGTTGACAATGTTGGTTGGTTTAAAGTGGGCAGTTGTTGTGTGTAGGACAAGCTTGGCTCATCTTGGCTGGGCTTGATTATGCATTTATAGTGAGCTGATAGATTGCCTGGGCTTACTGGTTCATGATGACCACATCTGGGACAGCCAGGATGACTGGGGCTGTTTCCTACATGGGTTCCCAGTCTCAAACAGCTAAGCTGGGTCTGTTCCCATGGTGGGCCCAGATTTGCAAGAGTTCGAGATTGGAAGCTGCAAGGCCCTTTGAGGCTTAGGCTCGGGATTGGTATATTGCCATTTTCCTGCATTCTATTGGTCAGAACTACAAGGCCATTCCAGATTCAAGGGGTAGAAAAATACACTGTATCTCCTGATGGGAGGTGCTAAAATATGGTGGCCATATTTGTAGTCTACACAGAACTCCAATTCAGAGTCACGATTGATGAGTGATTTTAATTTTTGTAATTATGTATGATGCTCATGCTCAAAATCTATCTTGGACAAGGCCATGTAGAAATACAAATAGCAATAGAGTAGAAGTCTGAATATGAATGACTATTTTTTTTTTTTTTTGGCCAAATACGTATTGGCTTTTTAGGGAAACTTTATTTCTTCTTGTTTTAAAGAGGATAATGGGGAGTGGTGATCTGGATTTCTAGACTGGCCAGAATGATCTATGTTATGATAATCTTGCTCCCTGATCTCCTTTTTAAAAAAAACATCCTGGTAGGATGAAGGAGATGTTGTATTTAGTTCTGGCAATGAATGCCGCGATAATGAATACAAAGCATTAACTACAAAAGCTACATGTGACATTTCTCATTTCTCCAATTTAAAAGAGCCAGCTTCTACTCTTGATTTCTGGTATTCATCTCTGTTTTCAAATTAGTTGACTTTGCAATTTCTATTTTAAAAGATGGGTGTAATTGCTCTTACTTTAGTCTTATAGAAACAGTTCTAGGAATTACATCAATTTTTGTGTATAGATTTGGAGGTAAGGGGAAGTGGCCAATAAGTCCTTTCTCTAAGGTTCTCTCCCTTCTAGGGATCATGATAGCTACTTGATTCAGGCATAGCCAAATTCAAGTGCTGGTTTGCGACTTAGTTTATAAAATATTGGTTTTTTGGCCAAGCTTTAACTTGGAATGAAGCATGATTGATACCGGAGTATAACCTAAAATATTGTATATGAAGATGGTATTTTAAAGAGAATCAAGGTTATTCTGCATTGTTGTTATTTCTTCCTTTCTTCAGGAGTGGAGACCTCTTGATTTCTCTATATTTACCCATAAAAGCCCAATTTCCCTCTGATTCTTATGCATGTACAAAATGATGCTGGTTAAAATAAATATGCTGTTCAGTAGAGGAATGGTGTATCAGGTGGAGTTGTCCATGAATGCTATAGCCAAAGTTTTGTTTGAATTAGGATATCTGCTAAATTAAGGCACCCTATTGAGATGTGTAAGGCTAGAGCTTTCAGCAGTCCATACTATCTTTATTGAGAGACATATTTATATCTTCCAGACTAGTAATTAATCACTCAGTAGGGTTTTTCTTTGGGGGGGATGTCATGCTTTCATAGACAATCTTTTTGTACTTGCAGGAACCACAAAGCACAGGCACAATTAAAATGCTGATTTAATTTATTATATTAAGGCATGGAAGGAGAATGTTTAAATGATGTTGACAGGGCCAGGATTTCAGAACCACCTTTTAAAAAATAGAAAACACATGCCTACTCCTTAAATTATATTAATAACATGTTTCTGTAAGTTGCTTGGAATCAAAATAAAGCTCTTGACATTAATTAAAATTTGAAGATGTATCATTTATTGTTAATGTGCAGTCTTTGTTAGGGGAAATACATTTCAACGGGATCTATTTATGAAAATTAAATGGGGGAAAATTGCCTATTGAGCAAATGTTGCTTAATAAGGCTGCTTTTCTTAGAAATGTGAATTATTAAGTAACTAAAATGTTTTAATATCCCAATAATGGTTTCTATTTTTGATCCTCTCAAATTGCCTTTGTTACTTGAATTTAGATATTTCCACACAGAATTCTATTGTCATTGGGCTTGTAAACTCTAAAAACTAGGATGGCTTTCATGTATTTTGGGGTGTTGAGTAACATGTATTTGCAAAGAAAATTTCATCTGAAATTGATGTGGTTAGGTATTTGGAACTCCTCCAAATAACCTCAGCAGGACCAGAAGCCGAAGGGTCCCATTAGCAGTGTCTAACTACCTCTGTCTAACGACTGCTGTGTTATGTATCTTAAAACAACCCTGTCCTGGTTTCACACAAACTAGAAAGTGCCATAAGATAATAGGATAGTTGTTTGCCCTGCTGTACCACAGCAAGGGGGAGCTAATAGAGTTGCCTCTGTGCAAACCTCACATGCAGATAGTATTCTGAAAAGTTACACACTTCCACTGTCTTGGGGAAATGTGGTTTGTTATCCTAGTTTAGATTTTATTTTCTTCTGGCATTGGGACAGAAGCATTTGACTTAGTCTTTCAAAATTGACAGCAAATGAAACTCCTAGATAATGCTAAAATAATGTATTCTTCAGTGAGTGCAATAAACCACGAATGGTGCATGTTGTCCCTTACCATGTTACTGCCATTTTTGTGGACCTGAATAGCACAGTTAGAGAGGAGGAATTAACCAAACCCTGTTGGTCTTGGTAATTTTTGGTGATAGTAGCACAAATGGGAAGAAATGGAATAGTTAGTCTAAATGTGTTTTCCACTGGTTAAAATTCACACAGTCACAAGGGAGTCAATATTTATTTTATGAACACTCACGTGGTATGAATTTTCTTCTGGGAAATGTTTATATTTTTGTGGAAAAAAAAACCCTTGACTTAGGTACTAAATAACAAACCATTGTTGACATTTTTTCCTTCTCCCTTTACTTACTCTCCACATCTATTTAATTACCAATTCCTGTGGCTTCTACCTTTTAATATCTAAATGTTAGGCTCTCTGCTCCACCTTCCCAACAGGCTCCCAAACTGCCATCACTGGAAATACTGATTTGTTTATCTGTCTGCCCTACTAGGCTGTAAACTATTTGAGGACATGAATCACATTTTATTGGACTTGGCCACAGTGTCTGGCACACACTAAGTAATCAGTATGTATTTGATACATAAATGGAAGCTTTTATGTAAACAATTCAGTCATTCTCAACTGGGGGTGGGGTGACCTTGGGCTACTCACCCCCTAAAAAAAGGACATTGGGCAATTTCTAGAGACACCTCTGATTGTTACAACTGTGGGGTGTGTGTGTGTGTGTGTGTGTATGTGTGCATCCTCCTGGTGGGTAGAGACCAGGCATGTTGATGAATATCCTGCAATGCACAGACTTGCAACAAAGAATTATCAGGCCTATCATGTCAGTGCCGAGGTTGAGAAAATCTGCTGTAATTTAATTTTCAAAATCTCTTTCTAAAGTAGATGGACACATAGTGCAGGTTTATCTAGATAGGAGAAAACACACTTGGAGAGACTAAATTACTATTTCAAATCTACCCAGTTTAATATAATGATGGAATCAGGAAGTGAACCTTGGGCCCAGGATTCCATACCTAGATAATAACTATATTACTTCAATTATTTAGATGATTATTGTGGTTTTTATCTTTAATTACGTGAACAATTACTGTAGATTTTAGCCTTTGGAAATCTGTCCATATGCCTGCCACTTGACAGTAATAATCAATATTAAGGCACAAACTATTTGTGCTTATTTGAAACTTCTCTCTCATGGAGGTTCCTTTAGATATAGTAAAAAAACAAATACTTGAATTTCCTCGGTTTATAACTTCCCAAAGAGAGTAGGTTTCTTTAGCAGAGGGACTCAATTCACATGTGGATCTTAATACAGTTCTGAAAGATTAATAATAAGTATTTTTATATCACCAAAATTAAGACCTGGGATATCTTTATCAGCCATTAGGTATTTTGAGCTCATTACTGATGAATTTCTGATAAATGTAGTGCATATATACATTATAATTACACTGAACACAGCTGCTTCAAGTGCCTGAATTTATGTAGTACCCAAGTTAGAAGTTTGAAATAAAACTTAGGTGTACCTGTACCTAGACACATGGCCTCTCTAGAAATAGCAGAGATGGAACACAAAAGATGCAGATGGAGCAACTAATTGTTCAAAGGGAAAAAATAGTTGATTTAAACATAAGGAGATAAGTTCTGGTGTGCAAGGATGTTTCCAGGATACAAGACTTTGAGAGAGAAACAAAGATGTTTAAGACCCATTCCCTCTCCTTAAGCTGTATTGAACTAGTAGATGAGATTGTGTGTGTGTATCAAAACTAGTAAGACAAGATAGCATGACAGTCAAAGGAATGGAAAAGGCAGGTAATACAGAAAATGAAAAATACTTAATATTGGTTAAATCTGGGAAAGAACCAGTAAAAGATAGTTATATATCACTTGGAATCTTTCCAAGTGAGGAAATTTAAGCTTTGAGGATTGGTTAAAAGAATATTTCATAGTAAATTATTCTCAATAGTGTTTGTTTTTTTATAGTGACAAAATAAAACTCTTTGGAAATCTCCACATCTTGATATCTAGATGTTATTCAAAAAGTAAATATATTTATGGAAATATTTTATTTACCATTTAAATTTTTTTGCTTCTATCTATTCCTGATATTTGCAGGAGCTGGTTCCCCCCCCCCCCCCCCATCCCCCGGGCTCCTTAGGACTCTGTGCCACATGGCAAGAGGATTATAAGCATTTTCTATAAAAAAACTTCCTTAAAGCCACTTGAAGTAGAATTTAAAGAATATTTAGAAGAAAATAAAACACTTGTATTTACATCTTGCCTTTGAATGTCATCCTTGTATGTAGTCTCTCTAAGTTGGGATGGGTGGCTGTTCAAGAACTGAGTCAAATGATGAAAAGTTAGTCTTAAAGGCAGATTCAGGTATACATTTTCAAAATGATAAAGGAATATCCACAGTACAAAATTTCTACTTTAGATTGTAGTAGAGAGGAAAATGTTATAGAGGCATTCCAGTGAGAGGAAGAAGGAAAATTGTTAATTGACAGTACTTGTACTTTATCTCCTAAAATCCAAATTAAACTACTATTAGATTGAACTATTTTGGCCAATAATTAGCAATTTCATGATTTAACCTAGCAATGGCTAATATGCTGGAAATTGAGAACACTCCAATTTTGAAATGAGCAATTGAAGAAACATCATGAATACATTAACAAAGCACATTATGAATACATTAACAAGAACATCAAATTCATGGGAAAACTGTGTGCCATCCAAGAATATCAACAGAAGGCACCAAGTAGTTACACGTTCCATCTGATTCATGGCAGAGTATGATGATATTTCATGTAAAAATTGTAAACTTGAGAAATCTCAAGTGGAATGTAGAAAAAAACCAGTAACTTGGTGATTTAAAGAAAAGTCAATCCAGCTTGTTTCAAGTTCTGCATTTAGCAGGAATGTTTGAACATAATATTCAAAATAAACAGACCTTGAGGTGATGTTATTTTACATTGAGATATTATACAAATAATTTTTTAGTGTATGAAATATGGCAGCTGAAAGGATTAATTATAAATTTCAAACATGTCTAAATTGTAAAGAGTAGAGAATGTGGTTTCCTGATCATTTGAAATCATTTATTTGGCTGAATAGAGGAACATACTATTTTCTTTTAAGTAGAACTGGTGTTAGGCATAACTGTGAAGTAGCCAAAAGTTGTTTTCCATTTCGTTTCAGACTTTTTATGTTGTGCAGTGTCTGCTTATACCAAAACCTATTTTCAGAAAAAGCTCTTAACTCATTCACAGCAGAGCAAAATGTCAAAGCTTTAGTTTGTAGCCATTTGCTAAATAAGATGGTGAGGAGACAAGAAGGTATATATTACAAAAACTTGACAGAAGTTAAAGGTACCATGGTTGCTTGGTAGAGGAAAAGAGGGAAGATGAAGGGTAGGCATGGATACAAAACTTAAAAGCCTGCCGTGAGGTAATGTACATCAAATGTAGCACAGAACATGGTACCTAATACAACGTAATGAGCACAGGCAATGAGAGCCAAAATTACAATATTGGGGGAGAAGGATTCAGTGTGTGACTCCCAAAGTAAGAGTAGATAAGTGGTAGATCTCAAAGAAGGAGATAATAGTTGGTAAGAAAAACAAACAAACAAAAACAAAAAAACAAAAACTGAATCAGGCTTTACAAAAATGGAATGCGCCAACCTAAAAGAAACTTACTAATCATTGCAGTGGTTGTATATAATTCAGATCTGTCACTCCAAATCTGGTCACACATGAGAGAACCTGGGGGAGAGGCTTGTTGAAAGTATTTGAGTGGTTCTGATTTTAGTAGGTCTGGCTGGGGCTTGGAATCTGTATTTTTATCAGCACCTGAGGTACTTCTGATGCAGCTGGTCTATGAACATTTGGATATGACTGATCTCCATGACCACTTGATGATGACATTTTGCGGGAGTGGAGGCATTGGGTAGAATATTGGGGGGAAATTCAGTTTCATTTCAATAAACCTATTTTCAGGTTGTTTTTAGAATGTGTGATTCCTGTCCTCCATGAAATGTTTTGGTTAAGAACATTCTCAAAAATACAATAAAGTTGAAAGACTTTTATGGTGAACACCCATATACCTACTACTTAGTTGCTCTTACTAACATTTTGCTATACTCATTTTTATCCTATTTCTTTTGACATAAAGCTTATATAGAACGGAATGCACAACCTTAAATTTACCATTCTATGACAGGTGCATGCACTTATTTATCCAAAACCCCTTTCAAAATGTAGTCCGTTATCATTTCAGGCAGGTCCCAGGCATTCTCCAACTCAGATCATCTCCCCACCCCAACCAGGGAGCCACTGTTGTAGTTGTTTCCCACTATAAAGTTTTGCCTACTCTTGATCCTCATATAAATGGAACAAAAAAGTGTCTTTTGTGGAAGCATTATTTCACTGAACATGTGTTTTGAGATTCATCCACATGTTGATGTGTCATTTATTGCTGAGAACTAAGTATTTTTTGTTTGTGGTGAGGCAGGCAAACTGTTGATGCTGGGTTCACAGTGGTGAACAAAAGCACCCTTGATCGCTACTCTGGTGCCCACAATGTAGAGGTGAAGACCTTTAAGATTCTTTCCAAATGTTTAGATGTGTGCTATTAGAGACGGCTTACATGCAGGTATCCCATGAAACTTTTAGCAACCCTCTGTTCAAGCAGTTCAGGGTATCTAGACTTGAGTGTTTTTAGTTTTCTTGATTTCCTTTTCCTTCTCAATTACAGAGAGAGCTAAATTCAACAGCTAAAAATCTACTGGTTTACCAGTGAATAATCCTAGCTCTGTCTCTATCTATTCTTATGGACCATTGCTATATGTCCAAAGAAAGGCAAAAGTCCATAGACTTAATGCTTCTCTATGGAGAACGAAGGGTAGGCAGTATTTGATCAGGTTTCTCTTAGCAAAATGAAGTAGAGTTGGGGTAATTATTGAGAGTTTCCTAAACTAAAAAAATTGTAAATGACTTAACTAATTGAGAACCAAGAGATCCAAATAATGAACCTTACCTTAGAAACTCATACTTGAAGCTTTCTTGTTGGAAGGTTATAGATTCTGAAAATGAGTAGATCAAAGAAGAAAGTGATAATAGGCTGTGAATATAAGTTTTGTATGGATGTTGTTGATATAGAAATCATGAACTATTGGGAAGTACTGTCCATGATAGTGTTTATGTATGAGGCAGAATATGCCTTCCCCAGTTTGATCCATGCGAATGCATTGCTAGGACAAGGACCCTGGAGTCTTGATGAGGAAGGATGAAAATAAGCATTGAACCAAACAGGTGAGGTTGATGAAGGTAAGAAAATTAAGAAGTGAGATGAGGCTCAAAGTATATATCAAGTTGAGCCTCTGAAGAGGATGTTTGAGATGGAGATACAGTTGATTTTCATTCACAAATATGGAATCTGCAAATAATTTGCCCACTTGGTAAAGCTTGTTTACAACCCCCAAATCAGTAGTTGCAGTAGGTGTGCAGCTATTTATGGACATGCTCGGAATGATGAAAAATTTGAGTACCCTATAAGCGAATTTCCAGCTAACGTAGAATAAGCTGATGGTCTACCTTTGTCTTTGCTGTGTGTGTGTGTGTGTGTGTGTGTGTGTGTGTCCGTGTGTGTGTCCGTACACGCGCGCATGCGCCCACATGTGCATGGACTTTGTAGGGCCACATTTCTCACATTTTTGTGTTTTTTGTTGGTGACTGTGTTCTTTAAAATGCCCCCCCCCCCCGCCAAATGTAATGCTGATGCGCTGTCTCATGTTCTAGCCTAAGTAACTACAAAAAGGCTGTGATGTGCCTTATGGAAAAAAAAAAGTTAGATAAGCTCCATTCAGGCATGAGTTACAGTGTTGTTGGCTGTGAATTTAATACTCAAAAATACATATTAAATAAGGTGTCCTTAAACAGAAAGACAGAAAACAAGCTTGTACGTTGTTGGTGAAAATGTCGTGACCAGAAGTTCTCAACTCTATATTTCCCT
>JAQQST010001233.1:0-13148 GCA_028646485.1 Cryptoprocta ferox | reverse complement strand
GTGGTGCTGGGAGAACTGGACAGCAACATGCAGAAGAATGAAACGAGACCACTTTCTTACACCAGACACAAAAATAAACTCAAAATGGATGAAGGACCTGAACGTGAAACAGGAAACCATCAAAACCCTAGAGGAGAAAGCAGGAAACAGCCTCCTTGACCTCAACCGCAGCAATTTCCTACTCGACACATCCCCAAAGGCAAGGGAATCAAGAGCAAAAATAAACTATTGGGACCTCATCAAGATAAAAAGCTTCTGCACTGCAAAGGAAACAATCGAAAAAACTCATAGGCAACTGACAGAATGGGAAAGGATAGTTGCAAATGGCATATCGGATAAAGGGCTAGTATCCAAAATCTACAAAGTACTCACCAAACTCCACACCCGAAAAACGAATAACCCAGTGAAGAATGGGCAGAAGACCTGAATAGACACTTCTCCAAAGAGGACATCCAGAGGGCCAATAGGCACATGAAACGATGCTCAGCATCACGCATCATCAGGGAAATACAAATCAAAACCACACTGAGATACCATCTCACGCCGGTCAGAGTGGCTAAAATGACCAAATCAAGAGACTATAGATGCTGGCGAGGATGTGGAGAAACGGGCACCCTCCTCCACTGCTGGTGGGAATGTAAACTGGTGCGGCCGCTCTGGAAAACAGTGTGGAGGTTCCTCAAAAAACTATCAATAGAACTCCCCTATGACCCAGCAATAGCACTGCTGGGAATTTACCTAAGGGATACAGGAGCGCTGATGCATAGGGGCACACGGACCTCAATGTTCGTAGCGGCACTTTCAACAACAGCCAAATCCTGGAAAGAGCCTAAATGTCCATCAACTGATGAACGGATCAAGAAGATGTGGTTTATCTCTACAATGGAATACTACATGGCCATGAGAAAGAATGAAATCTGCCCATTCGTGGCAACGTGGATGGACCTCGAGGGTGTCATGCTAAGCGAAATAAGTCAGGCGGAGAAGGACAGATCCCATATGTTTGCACTCATAGGTCTAACAGGAGAAACCCAACAGGGGACCATGGGAAGGGGAAGGGGGGGAAAGGAGTTAGGGAGAGGGAGGGAGGCAAATCATGAGAGACTCTTGAATACTGAAAACAAACTGAGGGCTGAAAAGGGAGTGGCAAAGAGGAAGGGGGGTGATGGGCATGGAGAGGGGCACTTGTGGGGAAGAGCACTGGGTGTTATATGGAAACCAGTTGGACAATAAACTATAAATGAATAAATAAACATTTAAAAAATAAATAGAAAAACAAACATTGAACAAATTTAAGTAACGCTGTACAAAAGCAAATCTATCTGAATGTCTATCCGTTAATCATCACATCAGTCTATTGAGGAAGAAGAATTGTTTTCATTTCACATTTCGGCGAAGACACCGAAGCCTTAGTTAACGTGTCCGTCATCACACAGCCTGGAGGTAGTAAAACTCTGACTTGAACTTGGGTCTTCTGATTCGACGTCTCCATTCTGCACCTGTTGACGTGACGCCCAGCCGCTCGTTCGTCGGCTCCTGAATCAAAACCAAGTAGATCTGAGGCCCCATGCTGAGCACCTGTTTGTTTGCCTGTTCTTCAGAATCCGAGCTTATTTTTCTGTTCTTTAGAATCTGAGTTAAGGAAAAGCTGGCTACGTGAAAATGGTGTCAGCAGAGACTGTATGGAGCTTACACCGCACGTGCCATGCCCCGGGACCTCAGTTAATAGTCTTTGGAAGCAAAGACGCCGTGCGATTCCGCAGGTGCTGAACAGAACGGGGAAGAAGCAAATAACGGAAGTAAGGTGCAGTTTTGAATGCCAATACCATGAAACTTTAGTGGCCGCTAAGGAAATGCCAATTTTGTCCTGTGCTATGAGGGAGCTTGTGTCACATTTCCACTGGTTTTAGGGAAGCATGCTGGGAAATGAGCCGTAGAATTCTGTAGCTTGGGCATTATGGGCGATTGGCGTTAAGGGCGTGATAGGTTTTTGGATTTTTTTGGTGGGTTGTCGTTCCCCATTGTCTTTTTGGTCTTCCCAAGCTTTCCTCTCTCAGAAATTCTTCTACTTCTGCGCAGAAAAACCTTCATTACAAAACTCTGACTCGCATATTACCACCTCAGCCCACCCCCACCCACCCCCACCCCACACAACCTTACCGCGCAGAGACAGGGAGATGTGGTTTGTGTCATTTGGGATTATGGTCAGCTTCGAGTTACAGAAACTTGACTGACTGTGGCTGAAACAAATACAGGCTGATTTTCTTATCTAGCCAGAAGTCCAAAGGTAGGTCATTCCTGGAGATGGTTTGGCCGCTCAGCAATGCCTCCAGCGAACCAGAGTTTTCCTGCCTTCTGTCTTCACCTTTCCTATTGGCTCATGGTTGCAAGGTGGCTGCCTCAACTCCATCCTTTGTATCTACATTCCAGGCAGCAGGAATGGGGAAGGGCAGAGCCCGTGACCTTTATTTACCTGGACATACTGCTGCCCTAAATAATGTATGTTGTGTTAGCAAGGAAGGGGAGGGGCAGGTTGAGTATCGGGGGATAACTCACCATGTCTGTTCTGTCTTTTGAGTCGACTTTCTTCTATCTTATGGGCTCAAAAGGGACTTCCTCATTGAGAAGAAGCTTCCGGTTCTGTGCTCACTTTGACAAATCTATCATAAAACAGTTTGGATGCCCCCTTGGAGTCCATTGTATTTTCGTGACTCCTTTAATGCTTTCTTAACCCTTGACATTTTTGGGGCGCCTGGGTGGCTCAGTCGGTTAAGCATCCAACTTCGGCTCAGGTCATGATCTCACAGTTTGTGGGTTCGAGCCCCATGTTGAGCTCTGTGCTGACAGCTCAGAGCCTGGAACCTGCTTAGGATTCTGTGTCTCCCTCTCTCTCTGCCCCTCCCCTGCTCGTGCTCTCTGTCTCTCAAAAATAAATAAACGTTTAAAAATTAAAAAAATAACATTAAAAAAAACTAACAAAAAACACTGGACGTTTTCACTGACTTGGTCCCATTTCTTTTAACTTTATTTCTATATTTAGAGAAAGAGAGAGAGAGAGAATGCATGGAAGGGGCAGAGAGAGGGAGAGGGAGAGAGAGAATCCCAAGTAGGCTCCACACTGACAACACAGAGCCCGATGCGGGGCTCGAACCCCTGAAACTCAAGATCATGACCTGAGCCGAAATCAAGAGTTGGACGCTCAACCAACCGAGCCACCCAGGCGCCCTGACACGGTCCCGTTTAAACTCCACCGCAGTCCTGAGACCCAAATATTATCGTCTATCATTAAGGGAAGGAAACTGAAAGCAAAGAAGGTTAGACAGTGATGTGTTCAATCCAGGTCCTCCTTGTCCGGGGTTCCCCACTGCTCCTAACCAGGGACGGACTCTGAGAAGGTGCTACCCCGGGATGACCCATCGGCCCTGCCCCCGAGCTCAGGGCACCCAACGTGGTCCCATTTTGCTCCCATGAAATCAACAAGGAAAACAGGCCCTGAAAAAACAGGCACCAAGTTTCAAGTTTCATGGACTCGCGTGTTCACACGCGCACCTGCCTCTGGGGCGTCGATCTTCACAGATACGGCTCCGCGCTGGGGGTGTCGGCTTCTTCCAGGTGGCTCGGGGAACGTCGGGTGTGTTGTCAGAAGTCTGCGCCAGGACCAGGCTTGCACGTCGCGTTCGGTGTGTCAGGGAGATGGGGACGGATCCCCACCCCGGAGCTGAGAGGCGGTGCGGGATTTTCACGAGATGGGTGCCTTTTTCTTCCTTCCCTTCAGCTTCTGGAAGATGACACTTCTTGGAGGGGGGAGGCAAGGGGGCGATGCGTTCCATATCCCACTGCCCCTCTGCGCCCCAAGAGGAGCACATCTTCCCTTGCATTTGGGAAAGCGTGTGTCTAGAAAAGGAGAAAGGGGATCGTTTCTTTGTTCGAAATAAGGATGTTGACGCCTTTGGAAAAGTGAATCTGACTGATGGCTCAGGGACCTTTGTGTTCGGTTTGTACGATGCGCATTTAATGAGAGCCTGACCTGAGCAAGGGACCAGCGGGACGGGAACCCCCCTTTGAGAGAGAGGGCATGCGAGCTGGGGAGGGGCAGAGAGAGAGGGAGAGGGAGAGAGAGAATCCCAGGCAGGCTCTGTGCTGTCGGCACTGAGCCCGACACAGGGCTCGAACCCACGAGCCGTAAGATCATGACCTGAGCTGAAATCAAGAGTCGGATGGATGCTCAACCGACTGAGCCGCGCAGGCGTCCCCCTCCTCCCCTTTTAAATTTTAGTAACTTTTATTACTCAAGTAAAACATATTCGTTATATAGAAAAATGCAAAGCCCCAGCGAATAAATGAGAAAATAAACAGCTCATAATCTTACTCAGAACCCTTGGTTTACATTTTGGTCTTTAATTGCATACATGTGTCTGAATTTTTAGAATAAGGTTCTAATTCTACACCATGTTTCAAAACCTATTCTTTTCACTTAACTCTGTGTCATAAATACCTGTACGTATTAATAAGTACACACATAGAATATCATTTTTAACAGCCCCCCCCCTTTTATTCCTTTTTTGAAAGAAATGGAAATTTCTTTTCAAAATTTTCTTGGGAAAATTTGAAACTTATGTAAACATAGAATATTAAAAAAAAATTTTTAATGTTTGTTAATTTTTGAGAGAGACAGAGGCAGAGTGTGAGCAGGGGAGGGGCAGAGAGAGAGGGAGACACAGAATCCAAAGCAGGCTCCAGGCTCTGAGCTGTCGGCACAGAGCCCGACGCGGGGCTCAAACTTACAAACCACAAGATCGTGACCCAAGCCAAAGTCAGATGCTCAACCAACTGGGCCACCCAGGAGCCCCAAAGTAGAATATTATATATAATGAACCCCTATGTAGCATTGCCCGGCTCCAGAAACTGTCAGCTCACAGTTAATCCTGTTCATCTACAGCCTTCACCCCAACATGTGCGTGCGCACACACACACACCCGTTATCTAGGTGATTATGAAACAAATTCCAGATAGGACATCACTTCATCTGTGAGCATTTAAGGCTGAGTCTCTAAAAGAAAAAGACTCTTCGAAACACACACATCCCCAATAGCATTAGCTCACTTAAGGAAATTCGCAGTCCTTTGCTAATAATCACCAACTACCCGGCCGGTTCCAGAATCTCCTTTTGTAGCTGCATCGGACCATTTCATGGAGCTGCAGCATGACTTGTTCGGCTGGTGCCCGGTGACGGCCAGAGGAGGTGACGTTCTTGTGGGTCACCATTACAGATAATGCCGCAGTGAATAACGCAGACACAGATTCTTGCATACCTGTGTAACGGTCTTCGCAGGATGCGTCTCTGAGAGCGGCAGTGCTGAGTCAAAGGTTGTGTATTTTATTTTATTCCAAAATGTCAAATTTCCTTCCCCTTGGTTATGCCCATTTACACAGTTCATGAGCAGTCTGGGAGGCTGCCTCATTATCCTTGCGGCTTTATCTTTATTTTATAAACGTGAGAAGTCTGTTGTCAAAATAAAAATACAATGGAGCTGGTTTTTATTTATTTGTTTTTTAATGTTTATTTATTTTTGAGAGCGACAGAGACAGAATGTGAGCAGGGGAGGGGCAGAGAGAGAGGGAGACACAGAATCCGAAGCAGGTGCCAGGCTCTGAGCTGTCAGCACAGAGCCTGACGCGGGGCTCGAACCCATGGACCGTGAGATCATGACCTGAGCCGAAGTCGGACGCTCAACCGACTGAGCCACCCAGGTGCCCCGCTAGTTTTTATTTTTGACAGCTTTTTTATATAATAGATTATTTTTAGATGAATTTGTATTGCATTACCAAAATTCCCGTCCGAGAACAAGCATTTGATATCCTTCAGTAAATATATTAAGTTTTACCCATGTGACTTCCCCACACTTCTTTTAAAAAACCATGTATTTTGTATAATTTTTCATAATTATGAATAGGAGCTCTTTTTTCTTCTCTCCCTCTGCTCTCTTTATCCTGCCCAGACTAATTATTGCTGGTATAAAAGATTAATTTTTGTGCATTCTCTAATTGTCAGCATTATTACTGAAAGTCATTACTTGTTTCGATGTTTTTTTTCTTTAATTGCTTTTCTTGGATTTTCTAGTACTGTGTTCAGAGCATCGGGTAATAATGATAATTTTGATTCTTTCTTTGAAATATTCTGACCTTTCTTTCTTGTTTAACTGCACTGACTAACACCTCAAATAGGGCTAAATAATGATGAGATAGTTGGCCTTCATGATTCGCTTCTTCATTTTTAAACAAGTTTTATTTATTTATCTTTATTTTAGGGAGAGAGAGAGAGAGCCCGAGTGGGGAAGGGGGACAGATGGAGAGATCATCTTTCCTACTTAATTATTTATTTTGTTTATCTTTAATTTTCAGAGAGAGAGAGAGAGAGAGAGCACAAATGCAAGCAGGGAGGGGCAGAGAGAAAGGGAGAGAGAATCTTAAGCAGGCTCTATGCTCAGCACGGAGTCTGATGCGGGCCTCGATCTCATGACTGTGAGATCACGACCTGAGTAGAAATCCAGAGTTAGATGTTCGACTAAGCCACCCGGACACCCCAAGACTTATTTCACAATGAAGAATGGGTGTTGGATTTTATCTGCTGCCTTTTGGGGCATTTATTTAACTCATTATTTATACCCTTCTCTAGCTTGTGAATATGATGATGTATTAGCGTGGATAAATTCTTCATCCTTGGAATATAAAACCAATTCAGTCCAACGCTTGTTATGCATTTAAAATAATGCTGGATTCTATTTTCTGATGTTTTACTTAGAGTCTGCACATCGGATTTCAGGAGTTAAACTGTCTTGTCATTTTTCAGAGGTATCTTTGTTAAGGTTTGATGCCAAGCTTACGCTTGCTCCTGCAAATGAACTGGAAGGTTTTCTTTCCGCCCTGGCTTTACTCCATCGTTGTTCAGTGGATTCTGTGCTGGGAAACCTTGAAGAGTTTTACCTGTGCAATTGCCCTGGGCAGGAAACTTAAAATATCTATATATGTATATAGATATTAATATTTTATTAAATAGGTATATTTTTAAACAATAGTTCCTGTTTCTTCCATGAGTATTGCAACCCTGAGGTTTTCTATGCTGTTCTTGAATTCATATTGGCGATTCATACTTTCAAAGAAAATCTTTTCTGATGTGGTTGAGTTTCTCGGCCTGGAGCTTGCAGGCAGCCTCTTATTATTTAAAAATAGCTCTTCTGGATCAGCAATTATATACCTTTTTTCTTTTATATCACTGGGTGTTTGTGCGGTCAGGCTTCTGACTGGGGGTTGCCAGAGATTTAATTAGTTGTTTCATAGAACCCCTTAGTGCACATGTTGGGATTGGTCTCCAAATTTCTTTAAATGTTATTGTTGCCCCTTAAATCTAAGAGAACTTGAAGGTGTAAGTTTTTCTCTAAGGGTAGCTATAACTGTTTGTCTACGTTTTTTTTATGTAATGTTTTTGTTACTGGTATGTTCTAAATATCTATGGTTACACACATGAATTACACTTTTACCTAAAGATTACTTCTACCCCCAATAATAATCTGTAAGACTTTAAAGATTAAGACTGTACATTGCTTTTTTTTTTTTAAAAAGAGATTTATGTACGTATGTGTGTTTCTTTTTGAGAGAGAGAGAGAGCATGTGCATACGTTGGAGAGAGGGAGACAGAATCCGAAGCAGGCTCCGAGCTGTCAGCACAGAGCCCGACACGGGGCATGATCCCATGAACCGTGAGATCATGACGTGAGCTGAAGTCGGACGCTTAACTGACTGAGCCCCCCCAGGCGCCCCAAATATATGTATATTTTTAATGTGTGGGGTGTAAAGCTCACTGGACTTTTGTGTCCACAGTGGCTTATACCCTCTTATCTCTGATCACTGTTTGCCTTGAGTCCTGGGCTCTGTAACATTGCCAGCCCTGACTCTTCGCATGTTTGCATTTTCCTCATATAACTTCTCTCTTTCCCCTTGTTAATTTTTTTCATAAAATTTTATTTTCGGTACATCTCTTTTACACGGCATACCTTAACATTTTGTTTTGTGTCTCTGCCTGAGAAGCTTTTATTATAGCAGAGGTGTTAAGCCTACACGCATTTATTTGACTATCGACACATTTGGTTCCTCTATTTTTTTTTATGTCATTCGTTTCCCATCTTTCTATTTTTAAAAAACCCTTCCTTACCGTTTCCCTTCATTTCCGCCTCCCCCCCATTTTTGCCTCTTTTATTCTCCAGTGATTTGGAAATTATCGAGCTTATTTTTACTCCTCCGGTGCCTCCCCTTCACTTCCTCCCTTCCTCGTCTTTCTTCAGTTTTATTTAAAATGAACCGGAGCGTGGAGGCATGGATTCATTCATTCAGTGGATACTTACTGAGGGACTGCCACGTACCGCGTGCCGTGGCAGGCACGTGACTTAGTGACGGTCAGATCCCTGCTCTTACGGAGTCGCAGTCTGATGAAGTGGAGGAGACGACAGATAGAGGAGCAGGGAGATGACCAGAGTGATACCATCTGGGCACACGGAGGAGAGCCGTGTGGCGGAAAGTTGCTAATGGCTTCTTTACCCTGGGTGCCCTGGAAATGCCTCTGTGCTGGTGTTCCCAGCCTGCCGGGCGGCTTACGCACTAGAAATGTATTGCGTCGGGGCGCCTGGGGGGCTCAGTCGGTTGAGCACCCAACTTTGCTCAGGGCATGATCTCGCAGTTCGTGGGTTCGAGCCCCGCGTCGGGCTCTGTGCTGACAGCTCAGGGCCTGGAGCCTGCTTCCGATTCCTGTGTCTCCCTCTCTCTCTGCCCCTCCCCCTGCTCACACTCCATCTCTCCCTCTCCTTCTCTCTCTCTCTCAAAAATAAATAAATATTTAAAAAGTAAGAAAAAGAAATGTATGGCATCAAAGTTCTAGGTGCTGGAAGTCCACGACCAGGGTGCTGGGAGGGGTGATTTCTTCTGAGGCCTCTCTCCTGGACTTGGAAATGGTTGTTTTCTGTGTCTCGTCCACATGGCCGTCCCTCTGTATGTTGTCACCTCTTCATATGAGGACGTCCGTTACAGTGCACGTAGGCTCCCCCTAGAGACCTCGTTTTAACTTACATCTTCAAAGACCCTCCACGTCCTGAGAGAGTCACACATTCCAAGGAATTGGGTGCTCAGGCTTCAGCGTATGGATTTGGGAGGCGGGACACAGTTCAGCCTCTCGCAACCTGTCTCGGGAAGTGACATTTATTTGGAGATCGCTGCGGACGTGTTCTCTTGGAGACATTTGGTGAGAGCTGCCCAGTACACAGTACGGGTCGGTGTCTGGACGGCTCAGGAGCAGTCTGCCTTGGAATATAAACGCGTGAGTCATCTGCACCCGGGGAGTCATGGAAGGGTTGGGGTAACGTCTTGTAGGAAGAGAATATTGAACTAGAGAAGCGAAAGGAGAGCCGAAGACAGTCTGGAGGCGCCCAGCGCCTCGAGGTTGGTCATAACGAGTCCTGGACACAATCACGAGAAGGAGGCAGGAAGAAGACCTAGAGAGCGTGGTGTTCTAGAAGCTAGGGAGGAGAGTGTTTGCATCCTGTCCAAAGCCATGGGAAAGGCGAATAAAGTGGGAGCAAAGGGGCACCCATTGGGGCAGAACCTGGATCGTCCGCGCCCCCAGGAAGAGCAGTGTCAGTGGGTCCATGGGGACTCGAGCCAGTCTGGGTTGGTGGGGTAACGGAAGAGGGGGGCGACTGTCGAGATGGCACTTTCTGGAAGTTTTGCTTGGAAGGAGATGGAGAAGATGGTGGAAGAGGGGGCGTGGAGACAAGAATGGGTCTTGTACTCATGGAAGATGCCAGAACATGAGTGTGTGCCAAAGCGCTCGGTCCAGTAGGACATAGGAGACCGAAGACAGAGGAGGGGCAACCAGATGAGTGAGTCTGAGGCCATGTTGATGTGTATGTGGGTGTGTATTGATTAGCTTGGTTGTGCCGGATGGCATACTTCAGATAACAGTAGCTTAGATACGATTACTCAGTGCTGTTCAAGTAATAACCCAAGACCAGCTTTCTAGGGCTGGAATGATGGATCTGTTACTCAGGGTTGTTTTCGAGAGTCCAGCTCCCTCTTTCGACTTATTCCACCCCCACTCTGGGGGCCTTGTCCTTGGGGACCAGATGATCCTACCACCAGACCCACATTCCAGTAGGCATGATAGAAGCAAGGCTCATAGAACTGCCCGCCCTGTCCTTTCCGGGTGACTGCCCAGAGGTTTCCCGCGTGTCACGGTAGCCAGAACAGGGTCACCCGGCTGTGCCTAGCTGCAAAGGAGGCTGGGAACTCCAGTAGTTTTTCTGAGTCAGCTCAGAGCTGAAGCTTCTCTTACCCCTCAGAGAAGGAAGGAGCAGCAGTCAGAGTCTGGCCCAACAAAGTCCAGAGTATCCGGCACTTTCTGTCACAGTCCAATAGGGATTGGCCTTGTGCAAGAGGACACGGTTTCCTCTGTGTCAGCGGGAAGCAAGAGAGTGAGGGCGTTGGTGTTGGAGGGTATGTGCCAGTCTGATGGCCAGCAGACGAGAAAGTTCCCAGCTTTCGAGGTGAGGTCCTCAGCTGGCAGGAGGCAATGCCAGACAGGGTTTGGAAGAGAGGGCGGTAATTGCTTGTATCGTGGAGGGCTTTACCGTGTGCCAGCCTCTGCTCGAAAATCTTTTATGTGTATTCGTTGACATACCCCTTTCTAAAAAAATGTTCATTTATTTTTGAGGGAGAGAGAGAGAATGAGCGAGGGAAGGGCAGAGAGAGAGGGAGACACACAACCCGAAGCAGGCTCCAGGGTCTGAGCTGTCAGCACAGAGCCCGACGCGGGGCTCGAACCCATGAATCGTGAGATCATGACCTGAGCCGAAGTCGGACGCTGAACCGACTGAGCCCCCCAGGTGCCCCCTGACATACCCTTTTGGAGAACAGATGAGACGCTGAAGCCCAGAGAGCTTTCACTGTGCTTCACTGAGACCCCCCACGACAGGCGTGCGGGGGCGCGGGGAACTTGAACTCAGGTGGCTTCCTCATAGCACCCACGTGCCTCACCCCAGTGCCTACTCCCTCCAGCCTGGAAACAGGGGTACCGAGTCTGTGAGAGTAGGACACACATTACGAGGGGCTGCTTGACAACACCGAGCACCCAGTGGAGATGTGTGCCTGTGACCATGAGTTTGCGGTGACGCCTCTAAGCCCCGTTGTACAGAGGCGTCGAGCTGTGGGGTACAGGTATGGAGGAGGAGACAGATAGATCGAACCCATTAGACTATTCTAGAAGAGTGTAGCAAAGGGAGGCCCAGCAAGAGCCCGTGAGTGTTTGGGATGCGGATGTTATAATGACCAGCTCTGCAGTCCAGGCTGGGCCAGCGGGCACAGGGAAATGACGGGGGGGGGGCGAGGGGGGTGGCGGCCACAGAGGAGACCGTGGGGTCCATCCTGGTGCAGAGGAGTGTGACAGCGAGGAAGCCGGAGCCAGTGAGCCTGCACTGGTGCAGCGGGGTGTGTTCGAGTGGTGATTTTGCGGGTGTAGATTCTGGCTCTGAGATCGGCACCCGGGGGGTGGAAGGCCGGGTGTGGGGGGTGGGGGGGAGGCTCCGTGAGAGCCGAGAACACTAACAAGTGGCTCCCAGCGGGGAAACCATGTGACAAGTTCACTGCTGGCAGCCCAGTCAGGGAGATGGAGCTCATTGCCAACTTGCAGGGCAAGGAAGGAAGGAGCCCCAGCTTCTCCTGTCGCAGGCAGCTGTTTGAGGGCAGGTTAACATTGACGGTGGACTCTCCCGGGGACAGCAGAAAACTGATCAGCGACTGAACATGCTTTGCTTCTGGACCCCGTTTCCTCCTGTGTCCTAGAAGAGTTGAATCTTCTATAGCTCCTGTGTTCCCTTTTGTGTAAAAAAGGAAGAAAGAAAGAAAGAAAGAAGAAAAGAAAGAAAAAAAGAAAGAGAGAAAGAGCTAGTCAGTAGTAGGGAGCCAGGAATGAACGAATTTCCTTGTGTCATTGTGACCTCTAGTTCATCATATTCCCTGTCCGGACTGTTATGTTCTCCTCCGTAAAATAAAGCCATTGGACCAGGATCATCACAGCTAATCGTTATGGAGAATTGCTGAGTGCCAGATGCTTACGTTTAATTGTCCGGACAGCTCGGTCTGAGGTCGATTCCGTTGTTAATCCCCATTTTTCCAAAGAGGGAGCTGAGACACGGCAAATAAGTAACGTGCTGTATTAGCTTCCTGTTGCTGTTGAGACAAATTATTACGGACTTAAGGACAACGCAGATGTATTCTCCTACGGGTCTGGAGGCCAGGAGTCCAAAATGAGTTTCACTTGGCCAAAGCCCAAGATAGTGGCAGAACTGGTTCCTTCCGAAAGCTCTAGGGAGAAGAACCCACTTCCTTGCCTTTTCCACCTGCTAGAGGCTGCCTGTGCTCCTTGGCTCGTGGTCCTTTCCTCCGTCTTCGGAGTGCATCATCCGGCCCCTGCCATCCCATTGCCTTTACTCTCTGACTCGGACCTTCCTGCCTCCCTCTTATGAGGGCTTGTGATCACCCTGGTCCCACTGCATTCTCCAGGGTGATCTCACCATCTCAAGATCCTTCATTTAATCCCGTCTGAAAGCTTCCTTCGGCCCCATAGGGTGACATAGTAACAAGTTTAGGGGTCAGGATGTGGACATCTTTGGGGACCATCATTCCGTTCACCGCACAAAGCCCCAGGCATGGGATGCCAACCAGTGGGGTCCTACCCCGAGACGCTAGCATCAGGATGGGCCACCACATGGCACGCAAGCTATCCCTCTTGTCCTTGGAGCATCAGCAGTTGACTCTCCCTCCGAATCCAAACGCATCCTCAGGACCCTGCTCAACACTGGGGTCCCGGCAGCCCCATCATGCACGACAAAGGCTTGGGGGCCATTCTCAGTTCGGGTCTCTACGGCCCCCATCCGGATCTGACATCCAGGACTTATGTGGTTCTGGTGAGGGTGACAGAATTGGCCTCTGTGCCCCTCTTGGGAGAGAATTTCTTTTTTAAATATTTTTAACATCTATTTTTGAGACACAGAGAGAGACAGAGCATGAGTGGGGAAGGGGCACAAAGAGAGGGAGACACAGACTCC
>JAQQST010001232.1:0-13152 GCA_028646485.1 Cryptoprocta ferox | reverse complement strand
TTAATGCCTGTCACACATTTAACCCATCTCCCCACACTCCTCCTTCCAGCAACACTCATCAATCTTGTTGACATGTATAGATATGCATAATTCCAATGTCTTCCTTTAATTTTTTAAAATAAAAATAAATTTATTCATGATTATTCTGCTTTGTAACCTAGTTTTTTCCCACTGAACAGAGAGGGACTATGAACACTTTGCCTGCCACTAAATATTTATCTATATTTTTATTATTTTAAAATGCATTTTAATACAAAGTATTTATAAGTAAGTAAATAAAATAGATTATTCCATCCTCTGATTAAGTATGATTATGTAGGCTTGTGAAAAGGTTTTTAATTTACAGAAATATATGGAATATGATGCCATTTATATAAAATATATGCATATATGCATATATGGATTGAATGCTTATATATGTTTGAATGTTTATATGTTAAATATCTCTGTATGATGGACAACTTTAAATAAAAATATATGTTTTATTTAAGTAATAAAAAATAAAATTAACATATTTTAAAATATTCAAGCAAATACCAATAAACTAGGTAGTTTAGATGAAATGGACAAATTCCTAGAAAGACACACACTATTGACACTGATTCAAGAAGAAATATAAAATCTGAATAAAGAAGTAAAGAGATTAAATTATCACTCAGAAAACTACCCACAAAAGTAAGTCCAGGCCAAGATGGCTTCACTGTAAATTCTATGAAATATTTAAAGAAAAATTAATTTCGGTTCTTCACAAAGTCTTCCAAAAAATAGAAAAGGAAGGAACACTTCCCATCTTATTCTACAAGACCAGTATTACCCTGATAGCAAAACTAGTCAAATATCATAAGAAAAGAAAACTACAGAACACTATCTTTTATGAATACATACACAAAATTTTCCATAAAATACTACCAAAACAAACACAGCAATATATGAAATATAATAAGGTGGAGTTTATCTCAGGAATGGAAAGTTGGTTTAACATTTAAAAAGCAGTTAGTAGGGGCACCTGGGTGGCTCAGTTGGTTAAGCGTCTGACTTTGGCTCAGGTCATGGTCTCACGGTTTGTGGGTTTGAGCCCTGCATCAGTCTCTGTGCTGAGGAGCCTGCTTCAGATTATGTGTTCCTTTCTCACTCTGCCCCTCACCTGCTCATGCTCTGTCTCTCTCTATCTCTCTCTTAATAAATAAAAAACATTTTAAAAAAGCAGTTAATATAAAATACTACATTAATAGAATAAAGGACAAAAACCACATAATTGTCTCAATAGACACAGAAAAGGCATTTGACAAAAATCCAACAATTTTTCATGATGAGTACACTCAACAAACTAGGAATAGAAGGAAACTTCCTCAACCTGATATGTGGCATTCATGAAAAAACCAAAGCTAACAACATACTTAATGGTGAAAAGGTTGAATGCCTTCCTCCAAGACAAGGATGTTCACTCTGATCTCTTGTATTTCACATTGTACTGGCAGTTTTAGGCAGGGCAATTAGACAAAACAAAGGAAGGAAGGAAGGAAGGAAGGAAGGAAGGAAGGAAGGGAGAAAAGAGGGAGGGAGGGCAGGCAAGTATACAGATTGGAAAGGAGTATGTAAAACTATCTGTATTTACAAATGATATGATCTTGTAAATAGAAAATCCTAAGGAATCCAGTAAAAATAAAAAGTAAACTAAAAAAAAATTAAAGTTTCAGGGTTCAAGATCAATATACAAAATCAGTTGTATTTCTGAAAGAGATTTTAGGTCTCATTTCTTCCTTAAATATTTGGTAGAATGTACCAGTGAACCCTTTCTGTTTTGGAAGGTTATTAATTATTGATTCAACTTTTTAAATAGATATAGGCCTATTCGGATTATCCATTTCTCCTTGTGTGGATTTTGGTAGATTTTGTCTTTCAAGGAATTGGTCTATTTCAACTAGGTTATCAAATTTGTGACTATAGAATTGTTCATAATATTCCTCTATTATCCTATTAATGTCCATGAGATCAGTAGTGATGGCTTCCCTTTTATTTCCAATATTAGTAATTCGTTATTCTATTTTCTTTGTTAACCTGACTAAAGGTATAAATTGCATTGATATTTTCAAAGAATCAGCTGTTGTGTTGGTTCTATTGTTTTCTTTTTCTATTTATTTTGTGTCATCAATTTCATTGGCTTCTGTTTTTATTATTTCTCTCTCTGTTTTTTTTTTCTTTTTTTTCTTGCACTGGATTTAATTTTCTCTTCCTTCTCTAATACAATCTGAATTTTCCAAAGTGGAAGCTTAGATTATTGATTTTAGTTCCTTCTTCTTTTCTATATGCATTTAATGCTATAAATTTCCCTCTAACTACTGCTTTTGCTGTATCTCACAAATTTTGATAAGTTGTATTTTCACTCTCACTTATTTAGAAATACTTAAAAATTTCTCTTGACACTTCTTATTTGACCCATGTGTTATTTAATAGTGTGTTGTTTAACCTGCAGGTATTTGGAGTTTCTAGCTCTCTTTCTGGTATGGTATCTAATTTCGTTCCATTGTGGTCTAAATGTGTACTTTGCATGATTTACTTATTTTTTAAATTTATTAAGGTATATTCTGTGGCCCATATTTTGGTGAATATTCCATGTGAGTTTGAGGACATGTATTCTGCTGTTGCTGGACAAATAATTCTATAATTGTTAACTATATCCAGATGATTAATGGTACTATTTAGTTTAACTATGTCCTTACCGATTTTCTGCCTGCTGAACTTATCAATTACTGATGGAAGAGTATTGAAGTTTCCAGCTATAATAATGGATTTGTCTGTTTTTCTCTTAGAGGTTCTATCAGTTTTTCCCTCATGTCTTTTGCCTTTATGTTCTTAGGAACATAACCATTAAAGATTGCTGTGTCTTTTTGAAGAATATAACCCCTTTATCATTATATAATGCCCATCTTTTATCCCTGTTAACTTTGTTTGCCCCAAAGTCTGCCTTGTCTGATATGAATAGAACTATTCCAGCTTTCTTTTGGTTAGTGTTATTATAGTATATCTTTCTCTATTCCTTTATTTTTAATGCATCTGTGTCTTTATATTTAAAGTGGATTTCCCAGAAAAACAGTAGAAAAAAATCAACAAAACTAAGAGCTGGTTTTGAAAATATAAACAAAATTGGTAAGTGTTTAGCTAGAGAAATTTAAAAAGAGAGAAGATTCAAATAAAATCAGAAATGAAAAATGATACATTACAATTGACACAGAAATACAAAGGATAGTAAGATATTACTATGAATAATTACTTACTAAAAATTAGATAAACTAGAAGAAATGGACAAATTCCTAGAAATTTACAGTCTACTATACTGAATCATGAAGAAATAGAAAATTTGAACAGACCAATACAAGAGAGTGAAACTAATAAAAAACCTCTCAACATAGCTATAGAGAACAAACAGATGGTTATCAGAGGAGAAGTGGGGAGCAAAGATGGGTGAAATAGATGAAGAGAATTAAGAATGCACTTACCTTGATGAGCACTGAGTAATATATGGAATTGTTGAGTCACTATATTGTATACCTGAAATTAATGTAACACTGTGTTAACGACATTGAATTTAAAAAATTTTTTAAAGATAGTTAAATAGGGTACTTAAGTATTTAGTGTAAAAATACCACTAGAACAAAACAATAATTATTATAAATACTAAATAAAAAGAGACAGCAAACAAACCAAACAGACAAACCTTCCAACAGAAAAGCCCAGACCAGATGGTTTCACTGATGAATTTTGCCAAATATTTAAAGAATTAATGCCTATTCTTCTCAAACTCTTCCAGAAAATTAAAGAGGAGGGAATGCTCTCAAACTCATTTTACAAGGCCAGCATTACCCTGTTACCAACGCCAGATTAGGGCACTACCAAAAGGAAAACTACAGGCCAATATCCTTGATGAATATAGAGACAAAAATTCTCAACAAAATACTGGCAAACTGAATTCGAAAGCACATTAAAAGGATTACATATCATGATCAATTTGCATTTGTTCCTGGTGTGCAAGGATGTTTCAACATTGGCAAATCAATAAATATGACATACCACATTAATAGAATGAAGGGTAGAAATTGTATAATCATCTCAATAGATGCAGCAATGCCTTTGACAAAATTCAACATCCTTTCATGATAAAAACTCTCCATAAATTGAATATAGAAGGAATGTACCTCAACAAAAGGGTGGCCATACATTACAAACTCAGTTAACATCATACAGAATTGTGAAAGATTGAAAGCTTTCGCACTAAGATGAGGAATTAGACAAGGGCACCCAATCTCACCAGTCTCATTCAACATAATGTTGGAATCCATTTTCAAAACAATTAGGCAAGCAAAAGAAATAAAATGCATCCAAACAGGAAAGGAAGAAGTAAAATGGTACCTGTTCCCAGACAATATGCGTTTATGTAGAAAACTCTAAAGATTCCGCTAAAAAACTATTCAAATAAATTCAGTAGAGTTGCAGGATACAAAATCAATATTCAAAAATCAATTGCTTTTCTATACACTAGCAATGAACTATATGGAAAAGAAATGAAATAATTCTGCTTACAATTGCATCAAAAATGATATAATACTTAGGAATAAATTTAACCAAGGAGGTGAAAGTTCTGTACCCTAAAAACTCTAAGACACTGATAAAAGAAGTTGAAGAAGATACAAGTGAATGGAAAGATATCCTATGCTCATGGATCAGAAGAAAGTGATGTTAAAATGTCCGTACTACCCAAAGTGATCTGATTCAATGCAATGCCTATGAAAATTCCAATGCCATTGTTCACAGAAATAGAATAAACATTTACCAAATTCACGTGGAACCACAAAAAACCCAAATAGGCACAGAAATCCCTAGAAAGAAGAATAAAGCTGAGGTATCACACTTCTTGATCTCAAAATATATTACAAAGCTATAGTTATCAAATAAGTGTGGTACTGGCATAAAAACAGGCACATAGACAAATAGAGCAGAATGGAGAGCCCACATATAAACTCACACATTATACAGCTAACTAATATTGGACAAGGGTGCTAAGAATACATAATAGGGAAGGGATGGTCATTTAAATGGATGGTGCTAGGAAAACTAGATATTCACATGCAAAATAATGATGATATTGGGCCACTATCTTACCCCACTAGCAAAAATTAACTTCAACTAGATCAAAATCTTAAATGTAAGCCCTGGAACTATAAAAATGTAAGACCGGACACTGTAGAATGACTAGAAGAAAACATAGGGAGTAAGCTTCTTGACATGGGTCTTGGCAGTTTTGGATAGGATACCACAATGGCATGCAATAAAAGCAAAAGAAAACTAACATAACTACCTCAAACTAAAAAGCTTCAGCACAGCAAAAGAAACAATCAGCAAAAACTAAAGGCAACCTACAGAATGGGAGAAAAATATTTGCAAACCATATGTCTGATCAGGGGTAATATCCAAAACATATAAGGAACTCCTACAACTCAATAGACAAATAATAAGCAATTGAATTGAAAAATGGACAAAGAACTTGATAGATATTTTTCTAAAAAAACATACTGGTGGCCAACAGGTACGTGAAAAGACCCTCAACATCACTAATCATCAGGGAAATACAAATCAAAATCACAATGAGATATTAACTCATTCTGATTCCGTTAGAATGGCTATGATTAAAAAAAAACAAGAGGAAAGTGTTCATGAATATGTGGACAGAATGGAATGCTAGTGCACTGTTGGTGGGAATGTAAGCTGGTACAGCCACTATGGAAAACAGTATGGGGGCTCCTCAAAAAATTAAAAATGGAAGTACCATATGATCCAGCAATCCCACTTCTGGGTATGTATCCAAAGGAAATGAGATATCTACATTCCCATGTTCATTGGAGCATTATTCATAATAGTCCAGAATATGGAAACAGCCTACATGTCTGTTGATGGATATATGGATAAAGAAGATTGTGGTATACATACATATATAATAACTATCATAATTATTATATAATAATATTACATAATAATAATTATTATTATTATTTATCCTTGAGGAAGAAGGAAATCCTGCTGTTACTAACAACATGGATGAACCACGTTCATCATGGTTGAACATTATCCTAAATGGAATTAGCCAGAGAGAAAAAAATTCTGTTTGATTTCACTTATCTGTGGAATCTAAAAAGAAAAGTTGAACTCCTAGAAAAAGAAAGTAGAATGGCGGTTACCAAGGGCTAGGAGGTGGGGGAGATGGGGATATGCTGGTCAAAACTAATCTTCAGTTAAAGATTAGTAAGCTCTGGGGATCTATGTGCAATATGGTGACTGTAGTTAATAATACTGTGTTTGTATTTGAAATTTGCTAAGAGAGTAGACCTTAGGTGCACACACACACACACACACACACACACGATAAACTGCAAGGTGATGGATGTGTTAATTAACCTGCTGTAGTCGTTTCACAAAGTATATATATGTCAAATCATCACACTTACACTGTAAATAAGTACAATTTTATTTGTCAGGAAATAGATTTCTGTCTACTGGTGTTAATAGTGATAGCGTCAGGAATTTCTTGTTAGTACTCGTTTATGGTGTTACTGAACGTACTGGTTTCGTATATCATTGTTATTTTTTAAAAAGGATGACACAGAAAATGTATTTCAATAAGAATTTCTCTTAGCCCTTCACTTGCATATAATTCTGCTTTAAAAATAATTTATATTTAAACAAAACTTCAAGAATTGTACAAATTTAATCTGATTTTCATGAGTTTAGAAAAATAAACCTCATTTATTGACCAGAAGAAAAAATATGGGCAAAAGATCTGAACAGACATTTCTTCCAAAAGGATATACAAATGGGCAATATGTATTTTCAAAAAGATGCAAAACATTAGCCATTTGGAAAATGCAAGTGAAACCACAATGAAAAACCACTTCCCACCAAATAGGATGGTTATAATAAAAAAGACAGACAATAACAAATGTTGGCAAGGATGTAGAAAAATCGAAACCCTCATGCATTGCTGCAGGGAATGTAAAATGGTACAGCCTCTTTGGAAAACAGTTTGGCAGTTCTTCAAACGTTCAACATAGAGCTAGCATATGGCCCTGTTGGCTATATCACTCCTAGGATAAAACCAAGAGAATTGAAAACATATGTCCACATAAAAATTTGTACACAAATATTCATAGTAGCATTGTTCATGATAGCCCAAAAATGGAAACAATCCAAATGTCCATCAACTAATAAGTAGATAAATAAAATGTGGTATATTTATTTAATGGAATATTACTTAACCAGAAAAACAAATGAAATACTGAAGCATGCTACAATATGATGAACCGTGGAAACAGTATCTTATGTAGGAAAGTCAGTAATAAAAGGGGACATATTACATTATTCCATTGATATGAAATGTGCAGAAGAGATAATGCCGGAGTCCAGCTCCAGCAGGTCCAGGGTTCCTTGAAGGATGGATGGTGTCAGCAAGAGAGAGTGAGAGAGCCTCGAGTTTCTTTCTGATCACCAGGCAGGCGTCTGCTCTGTCTGATTCTCTAGCTTTATTTATGGTAAAAGGTACAAGGAGGAGAAAGAGCAGTAAATGATTTCTCATAGATAATTTTTACAATTTTCCAGGACATGGGTTCTGCAGAAGTTACAATTCTAGTAGTAATGATTGTCATAAAAAACTTAGCTACAGGCACTGATGCTGTTATATGGGAAGGGAAGGTATTTTTTATGAAACCTCAGGTGTAGCTCTAAGGAAGCCACCTTTAACTAAGAGGCAAACAGCATGTTTAGTAAAGGTCAGTTTTTTATGAGTAAGGGTCATTAGGCTGTTTATAACTCTAAGAGAAAGTTTTCCTTAAAAACAGGATTCCCAGGAGACATAATGCCTGCTCTCACAGTCCCAAAGACGATTGATACATTTTATTGCAGTAGTGACTTTTGCAATGGCGCCCAGGCCCAGAAAGTAGTCAGTTATCAGTTAATTGCTCAGCTAGGAGGAAAATTATATGTTGCTTGCTTTAGTCGCATTAGGGTGTATCTATTTTACTCATCTTTTCCCTGACCAGGTGCAATCATGCCTCAGGGACAGGGCAGGGGGACAGGCCGCTCCTGACACTAATCAGCAAAGCACTCCGAGGTTTGGTGCCCAAGCAGAAATGAAAGTTACAAGAGGGTAGGGAGGGTAGGTTTTGGTAGCTGTCTGGGGGCAAGACCGTGCAAACTTGCTGCACCCTCACCAGTAATTTTCACTCAACCGGTGAGTTCAGACAGCTCCCAACAAGATAAATCTATAGAGACAGAAAATAAAATAGCGATTGCTTAGGGCTGGATTCTTTGAGGGGAAATAGGAAGTGACTGCTAATGGAAATATATATATATAATTTTTGCTTTTTTCTCACTTGTACCTTTACAGATTCATTGAAATAATTGGGAATTTTGGGAATTTGTGTTTCAGATCATTAGTAATTTTTTTCCCTAAAAAGTGCCTCATCTCATCCATTTATAAAATCCTTTTTACATGTTACATTATACTTCAAACCATATTATCAACAGTTATGTAGATTTAATATTAAAATAAGTTTTATGTTTTATCACAACTATTTATTAGATAGTAAGTCATCCCCTACCTTGGGCTTTATTTTCTATTTTTTAAAGAACAGAATGTTTAGAACATCCCAGAACAGGAATGGTATACTTTCTGAGTATTTCCTAGTCTTGTTATGAATATTTCAAAGGCTTTTGTTGTTATTGCCAAATTGCTTTCCAGAAAAATTGTGCTTATGTAATTTCCATGTGGATTTTGTGGTTGTTTCCATTTCTCCATGCCCCATTTCTTCAATACTGAATATTTTCATCCTATTTAGTACCTGATAATATATGTCATATTTGAAACCTAATATCTCATTAATGTTTTAATTTACATTCTTTATTTAATGGGTTTAAATTTTTAAATATAATTATTGAACATCTTTTTCCTTTTACGTATTGCTAGATTATGTAATTTATGTATTTTTCTATTGGGGTATTTATAAATTTTATTGCTTTGTAAATTCTCTTTATATATTAAGGATATCATCAGATATGTTACAAATAATTTACCCAGGTGATATGTTAGTAGTTTTATTTATGCTGTTTTCTGGGTGGTACCAGAACAGTTGTTGGGGATTCATTAGGGAGATGGTTAAGAGCCTGCACTGGATTCACATCTCAGCTCAGCCACTTGTTCACCATGTACAATCTTGGGAAATTGCTGAATTTCTCTTAACTGCTAAAACTGATTCAAAACAATAGTGCTAACTCGAGAGGATTGTTGAGGGGATTCAGTGACTTAAAAGGCTTAGCATAATACCTGTCATAATTTAGTAAACGTTCAGTTATTTCTGGCTGTTACTATTTGTGTTCCTTTTAACAGATGAGCTGAACAGACATAAAGAGAATGGTGTGGAATGAATGAGTGTATGTGTTATATTTGTTGCTCTGTCTGGCTTCTTCCAATTAACCTTCCCCAAGGTGAAAGTTGCTAAAGACCTTTTTACAATGTAGCATTTGGGTCCTGCTTATCAGAACTACTGCCAGTGGGCCTACCCTCCTCCCTTTTATCAGGTAGCATATTTGATAGGCAATCTCATTCTTATTTTGTTTCAACAATTTGAGTACTTGTTGGGTGCTCATTATGTGGGTTTTCAATTAAGTGTACTTTTCAAATAAAGCTTAGCAAAATAGAGTACTGTTTTCATATACAGTGTATACTCCATTAAGTCTGTTTTTCCTACTTCCATAACAATGGCAGTTGTACAGGTAAAAGATGTATCAAGTGAGCAAAAGGGTGTTCTTTACCCCTGAATATGCTGTGGAGACTTTAGTTCTTTTTTGATTGTGACATTTTTCTCTCCCAGATGCTAGGAATAGGAATGTGTGCTTTCCATAGGGATGTCTTAATTGTGTTGTTTCTTTCTATATCAGTTTTACGTATCTGTATATCCTGTGTTTGAATAAAGTATGTCCGCTTTATGGTCACTGGTGCAACCTTTGGTACATACCAAAGGGTATGTATGGGTGCATACACTACCCATTATATTCAAATCTCCTTAAAACCCGTGTGTACAAACAAATGCAAACTTTGTACTCTTTCATCTTTGAACATTTTTTAACAATCATCATATCTTCTTGATCATGAGAATGGAAGATGCTTAAATTCTCACCAACTTCCCTTATAAGCTGCTTTTAGTTTTCAGATATTCAATCACACATGCCTTTTAGAAAGGCAAAAAAAAAAAAAAGCTTATTTATGGAAGGGAAAAAAGAATCATTGTTGGTACTCTATAATTTATTGATGAAATCTTTGTAAACTAGATTATCTATAATATATGTTTATATATTTATATTTAGTGTATACTAAAAATGTATGTAATATATATATATACATATATATATAATGGAGGATGTGATTTATCATGATTTGGTTTTGTAAGAGCAGAATGTTAGCACTTAAAAAACAAATATTAAGGATCATGTGGTCTAATGCTCTTAGTTTACAAACAATACAAGCTCAGAAAGGTAGCACAAGAGTTACCCAAGGTTTCATGTGGAAGAATCTAGTCAAGTATTCAGGGCTATTTACTGATACCATTACTATAGTCATATTTTTACTCAACTCAATAAAATTATTGAATTTTATCTTTCTCCTGAAGCATGTTGTGTATATTCCTATCTCAAAGCCCCAGTAGAGGGATAAATGATTACCTTATTTTGCCTTCACCTATGCCCTTCATTCTGCCTGTCGTGAGCTTTGAAATTGTGTGCCATGTTCAAAGGTTCCAGATAGCCCAAGATCATCATAACTATCTGAATGGACTTAATAGTTAGGCCTGAAAATGATGTTTCAATGGATGTGCCTTTTCATGACACAATATATTAGAAGTATAGCTTGCCCTATCTTATTGGATTGATCATGGTACCCCTGCTAATACTGATTTTCTTTCCCCACTTCTTGTGAGGTATTCAGTGCTATTTTGGGTAAGTAGCCTTTTATAGTTTCCTGTTTATTAACAATGCCTCTTTAAATTACTAAAGTGCTTTCTTTCCTACTTTCCAATCAAGGCACATTTGTTCAAATATTAGATGGTTCTTTCTTTCTCTTTCTCTTCCTTTCTTTCTTTCTTTCTTTCTTTCTTTCTTTCTTTCTTTCTTTCTTTCTTCTTTCTTTCTTCATTTAAATACTATTTCAACACTGGTTCTAATGGGTTGGATACTGAATATATATGATGCAACATAGATTCAGGCCCTGCCTTAATTGAATGAGTTTTTTTGGAGGGTTTTTATTTTTTGGCAGATATTTTTCCACTTTATTGTGGTATGATTGACAAATAAAATGCTAAAATACATTGTTGTGATTTGACATATGTATACATCGTGAAAATATTTCCCCTATTGGGTTAATTAGCACATCCACTCACTTCACATATTTACCCCCCTTTTTTTCGTGAGAATATTTATTTCTGCTGTTTTAGCAAATTTCAATTATAAAATAAATATGGACAACTGTGTTGATACAAACATGTTATATATTAGATCCTCAGACCTTATTCATCTTATAGCTTGAATGAGTTTTTAAAATAAGATTACACAGAGAAGATATGAGGTTTTTGGAACTGGCAAGTCTGATCCTGTCACCCCTCTGTCCAGAGTCTTTCAAGGACTTCTTATTGGCTACAGGATGAAATTGCTCTCCCATTGTATAGAAGGGTTTCATGGCCTGGACCCTTCATGTTCCAGGCACACTCACTTAGTGTAAGTGGTCAAGGAAGGCCTCTGGCTTTAAGCTGAAACCTGGAGGATGAGTAGGAGAGAGCTGGGCAGGCAGGGGTGTGGTGGAGTAAGGATAGTCAAGCACTGGAATGAGACTAAGTGCAGGTCTTGAGGCAAGAGAGAACAGAGCAAAACCCCTTTTGGCTTTTTTGCCCTGGATTTCTCATCTGAATCATAGGCCATAGAAAATGATTTGAATATCAATTTTCTCAGTTTTCCCAAGGATGCTACATACCAAGTCCTATTCTAGATGCTTAGTAGAAAAGTTAGTTACATCCACTGGATGCCTTAGGTTAGGTCTCATATCAGTACTTTCAAGCTTAATTGTCTCTGAGCACTCTGGTTGAGAAAGGCTGTGAGTGTGGAAGATCACTGCTGACAGGTCATGAATCCTTAGGGCTGTTCTCCGAGTTGCAGATGACATCGCTATCTCATTTCATCTCCAGAGTGCTTGCTAATCCCAGAAATTCTGTGACAGGTGCCTGACGGTTATGCTTTTGCAAGCTCAAGTGCTTGAAGCGATAGCCTTCCTACCCCTTCACTGGTTTTCCTTTGCTTGGCCTGATAGGACTTCCAGGCCTCTTGCCTCTACATTTCGGCCTTGCGTACACAATGTCTTACAGCCTGCCTGAATACACTGTGTAGGTCACACTGTTTCCACTAGCACTGGAGCTAGAGAATTTGGATGTGAAGGATGAGCAACATCCCTACACCCATGAAATAGAATTCCCTGCTTAGTGGCAGCAACATTGTTCTGAGTCCTGCCTGTATTCAGGAGGGAGAATGTCTGGGACTGTTAAATACCTAAGCATTAGAAAAGAAAAAAAAGGTCTCTATCCAGTGACCAGTTCAGCCCCTGTAGATAACACTTCTTAAATTAGACGCTGGTGTCTAGACCTGCCTGTCAGGACTGCACCATGGATGAATGCCACAGCAGTGGCCTAATAGAACCATCCAGAGACAAGATGACTGTTCAGCAAAATTTGTGTGAGCTTTTTCTGTATCGAGTCCCTTTTCCTCTCTATGATGCCTGTCTATATATTGTGAAACTGTTGGCTGTCCCTCTGCTACCTACCTATAATTGATCTTCTGAATCACCTAAATCACATTTAGGATTAGGATCACATTTTCACATTTATGGAAAAATCACACAGAAAACAGTTCTCATAAACCTGTTCTTCCCATCCCCACAGTTTCCCCTCTTATTAACATCTCGCATTAGTGTGGTACATTTGTTACAGTTGATGAACCAATATTGATAAATCATAATTAGCTAAAGTCCACAATATATATTAAGATTCACCCTTTGTTGATTACAAAGGATTA
>JAQQST010001231.1:0-13154 GCA_028646485.1 Cryptoprocta ferox | reverse complement strand
CAGCAGAAAAGAAGGAGAAGCAAAGAAAAAAGGAAAGAAACAAAAAGAAAAAAAAAGAAACTCCCCTGTGCGGTTGGGCGTGGTCTGGCGTCAGGTCCGGTCTCGGGTCCCCGCCTTGGTGGTTGTGGGGAGAAGTATGGCGCCGCCTCAAAGCTTTGCCGGAACCAAGCGTTGCAACCGCCCTTCTGAGTCCGATCTCCCTGTGCCGCGGGTGAGCCAGACTGTGTTCTCCAAGCTCCGCCTCACTTCCGAATCCCAGTCCGTGCAGTTCAACACCGTCACCGGGGATGAGATGCGTTCCCGCTGGTGGCCTCCCGGCCAGCTTGCGCCACCCTTTTCGCGGAGCCGCCGCTGCCGCCGCCGCTGCTGCCACTTTTCAAGGCTCCTGGTGAGGCTGTGCCCAAGGAGGAACTCGCCGGCCAGATGGGACGGATTTCTCTCCCGGCGCCCGGCAGTCATATATGGGGAGACGGGCGAGTTTTTCCTCCCTTAGAGATGGTTCTAGGTGCGTTTTCCGTCTCTCTTTCTCTTCCCCTGGTCTCTCCGGGGCACAGCGCGCTCTCCCTGTGTTGGGCTCGGGGGCTCCTTTCCCCTTTACCACCGGGACCCGCCTGTCCCCTAATTTCCCAGATCACAGTCACTCACTCAGGCATCTTTGAGGTTGTCTTCTTTCTGGCGTCTGTTTCTTCTTTCCCCCACTTGCAAATCCAAGTTTTATCCCTTCAGTCCTTCTCAGTTCAATCCATATGGGCGTGCGCGGGTTACAGAGCTCCCTGCTTCTCCGCCATCTTGTCCTCTCTCCCTACCAGGTTACTTTAAACAATGTCATGAATAAAGCAATGCCTGTACTATAGACTTGATCTTTCAAGAAATCCTAACACTTTTGGTGAAGATAGCATAATGTATAGAGTGGTTGAGTCACTATATTGTACACCTGAAACTAATGGAACATTGTGGATCAATTACACTTCAATACAAACAATAATGATAAAAGTCAGATGTACAGGAATGCATGGCACAAATAAGAATGTAGGGACAGTAGAGTTCTATACGACTTACTGATACTGCTTCTTGTGCACACTAATAAAAGTTAAACTCCCTAAAGAAAATTGTGAAGACTTTAAAGTTCTTCCTTTGTGATAAGATACCTTAATTTACATTAGGGAGCTCTTTGAAAATTCTAACATACATTAACCAAAGTTGTTAATAACCAAAACCTATCACACCACAAGTCACTCTTAGAAATAAGGTGATATAGGTAGTAATGGTGGTGAGCAGAAATGTAATGTATGGAAGAAGGGCTTTTATGAGGTGGCCTGCACTTTGTCATTGTCACTTTTATATTTAGCACTTTCACCAAGAAGGGGGAAGGATATACAGAGTCTGAAATGTAAAACACAAGGGTAAAATCTGTTTTAAAAATATCAGAATAACCAAAATAGAGAATAGAAAATGTCACCATGATCTGTAAGACTGAGCTAAATCAACCCAATGAATTACACTGAATTACAATCAAGTCAAACAGTAAAAAAGTAATTTTCTGAATTGGCATACAAGTTGAAGTATAGATAAATGGCCAATCTTTAGAAATACATGAAACCGGTAAAGTCGAGGACCAGAGGCTGGAACATTGCAACTGATTTAAAAGTAAGGAAATAGATTGTTATGAAAAGTGCTGAAAAGGTTTTACAGATCCAGACATGGGAAAAGCTTGGGTAGAAGTGGATGACTCTCCTTCCATCCATATCTGCAACAATAAAAAATAAGAAGGCACAAATAACCCTGCTCTCTATTGGAAACTAAGGTCTGGTAAGATCAGATACCACAACATTTGAAGAAGAACAGGACTGAAGTTTCTTTTCTATGCAGGTAGGAAGTAATTGAAATAAAATTCTGGGTTCCATGAGTTCTTGGGTTTGGGACGGAGAGAGGAGGGTGAGAAATCTGGAGAACATACTATGTGGATCTAATGAATGAAAGTCAGGCATCAGTGGGCTGTGGAACCAAGGGAATTATTTTCTCCTGAGTAGAAATTTGCTTCCATGGTGAATAGGCAGCAGCATTTGGACCAACGCCAGTCTGACTTGAGGGGGATCGTACCTTAGAGTTCCAAGGAATGCGCTCCATCGAAAAAGAAAACATCAGCTATGGCTGTTGATGGAGAAAAAGTGGGATGTCCTTGTCCTTTAAATTGCAGGGGGTAGTTCCAGGAATGGGGCTAGGGAAATGCGTCGAGAATAATCCAGTAAGCCCAGGATTCAGTAAGTCAGGAATTCACAAACCATTGAGTAGCCCCCTATGGAATCTTTGGAAGCATGACAGTGTTTTGTTGTCGTTATTGTCGTTGTGACAGGTGTTAGCACAGGGAGGAAGCCACCGAACAAACTTGATAGGGGGTTGGAGACATGACAGGAGTGTGTTCTTAAAGACTATAGGCTATTCTTTGATACTGAAGATGACAGTAGCAAGAAAGCATATAGGCTTCATGAGATTTGGTGCCTGGCCGGGGACCTGAATTTCCCCTGCTCACTTTCCTGCGACTCTGACCCTCTGTACAGGTCCTGGGCTCCTGGATCAGCACCCCAGCCACAGAGGCAGGAAGAGGCATCTAAATGTAAATGTGACATATCAAAGATAATTATCCTTGCCTTGTTTTAGTAGCAGACACTAAATCTTAACAGTTATCTCATTTTAAAAGGATGAATAAAGATGGAAAAAATATTAAACCAAAGGAAATCTTCTATTATGTCAAAGAGACGAAGCATAACAATAAAAGGCAGAAGTACATATTTTTCAAGAGCTTCACTGTAGGGAAGAGGAGTAAACTTTAAACAGCATCTGCTGTTATCTTAGTCAAATTTATGAAGCATGGATTCTACAAAATGAGAGATAAGATAGGATAACAGTGTGAGGTGAAAAGTTAATTGAAAGGCAAGCAGAAATTTAAAACAAATAAGCTAGATAATATAAAGAATGCTATAAAATCAAATATGCATCAACATAATTATAAACAATTCACATTACACATATCCTTAAAAAGGATCATTCAGAAAGCAGATTAGTGATATAATGGACATTACTGTGTGTGCGTATTTGGTTGCCTAGTCAAAAAGTACCCTTTTAAAGTGGGGGATATCTCAAAATGGGAAAAAGATAAAGCCCTGCTCCCCTTAAAGAGTTCCATATGTCCCCGTTTATCTGCCATGTAGTGAGGTCGTGTGGCCGAAGGTGGCTAAGTTGATAGCACAGCTCAGGAATTTGAATGGGATACTGTTCCGTAGAAAAGTCAGGGGATTTGGGGGAGAGACTTCTTGTAGATCTCTCTACCAGAGATACTGCATTCAGCAGGGTGGCAGCAACGTCCTGGAGAGGAGAGCCCCAGAGGACACTCTTGCATGACCAGGAACATTGGCAGGAGTGACCAAGGTGAGTGCCCAGCGGCCATGATGGTCATGCAAGAGTCTAAGGCAGACGGTTTCTGGTGAGGCTCTATCTATGCTTGGCCACCATCCGTTCCCACAAACTGTTTGTACCCAGTTCTGCAGCCCATTCACTGCTTCAGGGAGCAATTTGAGTATGTGAATGTGGTTTCTCCGAATGCTTTTTCTGCTGTAGTCAGTTCATATCTGTTGTCCAAAACCAAGAAATTTGACTGATGCATGTGATTTGGGGGGTGAATTCAGAAAGTTACGCAAACACACAAAGAGGAAATAATGTTAGAAATGAAGGAGAGGAAATGGAAGTCAAATGTACCTGAGGACATAAGAATAAACAAAATAGAAATAATAGTCAATAATGCAGTATAACTAAGCCTTTCTACTGAAACATAATATGGAAATTTACATATTGAAAAAGTTCACAAGGTATCAAAAATTATTTAGAATGTAATAATAGTTATAAACCATTTCTTAAAAGAATGATTTGGCCATGGATGTGGCTAAAAGTGATAAGAAGCAAGTGTTTGAATATTTAAATGGATTTGGAGAACATTGGATACCGCCAGGATTCACCAGGTTTATTGATTGCAGGACTTCTCATAGCCTGACATGTTAGTGTGCACCGTAGCTCTTTAGTGCATAGTACATTAGATGTAATATAATCAATCAATTTATCAAATCTTGAGACCATGAAAACATTTTTTCAAATATATCCCTTGGAAATATTGTTTCATGGCACACATCAGCAGATGTTGAAGCAGATATATCCTGGTGAAACAATGAACTTCAAGGTTAAGTAATGAGTTCTTTAAGCACGAGGCACACAAAATAAAATAAAATAAAATAAACCAAAATAAAAGAAAACAAAACAAAACAAAATAGCTCAGAGAGGAAGTATCACAATGCTGTTAGACTTCTCTACAACATTATTTCCAGGAAAGCAATGAATCGGATTTTGAGAGCAAAATGATGTCTCAAAAAGGCCCTGTTTATTTAGCCAAGGTGTCATTCATATGAGAAAGCTACATAAGGAGATGCTCAGAATTGAGTGGTCTCTGATAATATAATATGCAATCATCATCCCATATTTTTGCCTATATTTGAAAGACATGTTCAGTTAATGCTAGATATCCAAAGAAAGACTTTATGTGATGGAATGAAATCACAGTATATTATAGGATTCAATATATGCTACATTAATAGGAAAACTGGAAACATTTCGGTACATGAAGAGAGGGATCATAAACACCTTAAATTTCATGTGCACTTAGAAAAATTGGACAGTGTGATCATGTGGCCATGGCCAACCAAGATAAAATCTGGGAGGCATCATAGCATCATATATTATCAATAGTTAACAGCCCATGCGTGACTTCATCGATCCCTTGGAGGTCTAGAAGAAGGCCGGACATGAACGCAATCAGTAAGGGTTTGCTGATGTCAAACTTGCAAGACACACTGTATCGGGTGTCGTGGGAAATATAAAATAGGTCCACTCTCCTGAGACCTTTTTAATGTCGGAGGAGTCAGAGGCAGCATACAATCCCTGAAAATGCATTCCTACATTAATGACATTTTAACTATTTTAAATGATATGAAAATACACAGGGATCTTCTAAATTGATACAGTAATGATCTTGCAAGCTCTGGAGTGCCCGTTTGTAAGCAGATGGTTTGAGAACAACGCTGTGGGCTCTTCTTCTGGTTTCTAGTGAGCACTCACTTTCACAGTCTCCTGCCCATATGCAATGGTCTACCCTAGCTCTGGGTTTTTATCTCCTTTTAACAAGATGTGACAGTCATAACAGACTTGTTTACGCAAACTGCTTCGTTGGAGTCATGATTGAATGTAACCAGGTTAGGCAGATAACGGTGTTGTCAACCCTATCGGAAGTTAACAATATCGGGCTCTAGATGATGTAAAGCGTGTAGAAATAATTCCTTTTCTCATTTTGAAATGCATTTAATTAGATATTTTGACTACTTTTCTTGCTTTGACATGGATAATAATGCTATTAAATTCTTATAATTCTGTAGCACAGATGCATAATCTTTTATCTGAAACTCCACTGGGACCAGAAGTATTTCAGAATTCAAATATGCACGAATATATATATGTGTGTGTATTGTTTTCAAATGGTAATACAGTGTGTATATATTTTGTAATGTTTCCACACTGTATTAAAAAGTAAACCACAAAAGAATAAATATTATTTAAGTGGGAAAACTTAGTAATAAATACTACATATAGGTTCCAGTCAATTTTGCCACAAACGTCAAGTAGAGTGTGCTTCTGTCGAAAAAAAAAAGGTTTTTTGTTTTTTGAGCTTTATAGATTTCAGGATTTTGTATAAATGGCTGTAGGTCTGTATTGCCTTTTGGAAAACTCTTTCATATTCCTAAGTGTACATATGTGCCTCGTTTTATGCAGCATCTGTGTTATCAAGAAATAGCATGTATATGGGCACCTGGGGGGCTCAGTCAGTTAAGTGTTGGACTTTGGCTCAGGTCATGATCTCAGGGATCGTGAGTTCGAGCCCCATGTCGGGCTCTGTGCTGACAGCTCAGAGCCTGGAACCTGCTTCAGATTCTGTGTCTCCCCCCCTCTCTGCCCCTCCCCCACTTGCACCCTCTCAATCTCTCTCTCTCTCTCTCTCTCTGTCAAAAATAAATAAACATTAAAAATTAAAAAAAAAAGAGAAATAGTATGTATGTATATAGAGATTCTCCCTCTGAGGGTCTTTTAAAACTTGAATCATTTTGCTGGCAGAGTGTTGTTGTAAAATACAAATCTATGCATAAAATTACTCTACATAAGCTATGTCCATAGCTCCGCATAAATTTGAACAGGGAGACGACCACAGGACCCTTTTGACCCTTGTCTTCATCTCGGATCCTCTTCTGCTGCTGAATCATGACCCTGCCCCACTCAGTTTCCCTGTCCTGCATTTCCACAAGCTTCTTTTCCTTCCTGGGTTCCCTGGTACCACTGCTACTCCCACTCGTATTTTAGAATGATGTTCCCAATCTTAGTTTCCATGCCTCACTTCTGAGCTCCCCTAGGAGCCTGAAAATACATTTGTAAAAACATTTAAACCCTCAGCTAAAGTTTTGTTTTTGCTTCCTCTCATGTGCCTCCAGTTTTACTCATGCTATTAGATATATACAGCTGATAAAAGTTACCTTATGCCAGAAACTATTCTACAAACCTTTCATTTCATCTGTTAGCTAAGTTACAGTTAGTTTCCCCTCCTATTGGGAAGATAAACAAATTGAGGCTCAAAAGCCCATAATCATGTGCAGATATACAAATTGAGACTCAAATTGGGGCCCATAATCATGTAACAACTAGTAGCCATCCCAGGATGCTGAGTGTTCTGTCTCTAGCCTGTGACTTTAACCACTAGGCCATGCTTCTCCACAAATATTTTATTATTTGGTTAATATCCTTAACCAGAGTAGGACTTCGTTAAAATGAATTTGTCCCTATTTATGTAATCTCTAGAAAGATATTTAATTTTTAAATTTTTAAAATTTTATTTTTTATTTTTATTAATTTTATTATTATTAATTTTAAAATTAATTTTAGTTTTTTTATTTTTGAGAAAGAGAAAGAGAGAGAGAGAGAGTAAGTCAGGGAGGGACAGAGAGAGGGGACACAGAATCCAAAGCAGGCTCCAGACTCCAAACTGTCAGCACAGATGCACAGAACCAGATGCAGGGCTTGAACCCATAAACCATGAGATCATAACCCAAGCCAAAGTTGGACACTCAACTGACTGAGCCACCCAGGCACCCCTAGAAGGATACTTAAAATTATATATATATATACATATATATATGTATATAAAAAATATATATATATTTTTTTTAAAGAGCCATAAAATGTCCCTTGTTCCAGGGGCATGTAATGGGTTGTTATAAAATTATCATCAATGAATCACAGCTCCTGAATTTACCCCCTTGTGTGGTCCTCTTCCACAATGACGCTGGCCTGACCCTTGACTTCTTTTCCATAGGAGACACTTTGCATTGTTTCAGGGAAACAATTTCATTGTGAAAATTCCAAGCCTGGCCCTTATGAGGATGTGCAGATACTGCCTTTGCTCTCTTGTGCCCTCACATGCCATTTAAAAGAATGTCCTTGAGGAGGAGAAGGGACAGGGAGAGAGAAGCCCTGGGGAATGAAAGGACGCAAGAATACAGAAAGGAACAACCACATCCTACCATGCCGGCCATGGCAGCTGCGATGGCAGATCTGTGCTACAGCCAATCATGAGGAATGCATGACTGAGCCAAATGGAACAGAGATCGGGCACCCAGCTAACCCTAAGACCAAATGAAAAATTGTGAAGATATAAATGATGGCCACGATTCAAGTCACTGGGTTTTGAGGTGCTTGTATGGACATATGCCTGAACAGAAACCTAAAATGTGGCATTGGCTGTGGGACCAGGAAGGGCATCAAGGAAGGAAAAGTGGTGAGAACGTTGTTCTTTGAGACCCGAGAAAGAGACACTGGGGTTCAACAGTGGGAGAACAATTGGTGAATTTTCTCCTGTGGTTGGGGCACGGGGAGGGGGTGCGGATATTGAACTTGCAATTAATGAGCATATGGAACTGGCTATTGAGATTTCCAGGCAGCACCACTGAAAGTGGCGGTTGAATTTTTTTTGGATTGCTATTATAAGGCATGTGAAACAGAAATGAACTTATGAAGGAAATGTTTAGTTCTCAAGCAGAATATAGAAAAAAATCGAGAAGATCCAGCATATGTTTGAATTGGAAATAAAGCTGTTTTTCATCTCATGGTGGCCCAGAAGAGATTCCCAAAGTAAGAATTAACCCTGAGGCAAAAAAAGAAATTTGAAAACAAAGTGGAAACTCTTTATTAAGACCTCTCAAAGATTTAAGAAATGCCTGGTAAAACTTTACAGCTAAAAAAGAAAAAGGTCATACAAAATAGAAAGAATAGCGTGCAATCTCACAGCAACATAATACGTGACCCAAAATAGAATGATTGTTTCCAGAACAATTATAGATGTGTCTATTGAGGCATGAGGAAACAACAGCCAGATTTCTAGAAAACCCACATACTTCAAAATAGAGTTGTATTATTGAAAACAGTCATTTTACATTAAAATAAATGGGCACAGTTTAAAATAAAAACGTCTTTTTTTTTTTTTTTACTAAATTTATATGGTCAGAAAGCAGGATGGGAGAACAATGTAATCATAAATTTAAACGTTTCATGTTTAAATTTAAATTTAAAATTTTTCATGTTTAAAAAATATTGTCTTAGATGATTCAAGAGGGGAGAGGCAAGAATGATTTGGAAAAATGCACTAGAACAGCACTCCTAGAGAAAAATAAGAATAAAAGATCTTCATCAAGGAAAGGCTCATACCCTGCTTCTGGAGTAGAGAGAACTGGCAATATGTGCTTGGCTGAATTTCAGATTGGCTACAAATTGGCGATTACTGTGTTGTCCCAGTCTTCTTTTGTGAATGTGAATGTCTATTGGTTATCCTACCCCCCCCCAATCATTGGGGGGGTGAGGGATGGGGTAGGTAACTTGTTTTTCTAGTTTACAGGTTTCTGGATCAAAAGGAGCTACATCCAAGAAACCTCATATGTATGTGAGCCAGATTCAGTTCCTGAGGTACTGAATTTTGAGTCTAATACCATAATTGGATGAAATTTATGGGTACTGTGAGTGAATTTTTAATGAAGGAAGCATGTAAATAATTGGAGTCAGATAAGGTCTAAAATAGACCACAAAATATGGCCACGAATTCTTCCCAATCCAGTATGCATGGCCATTTCAATGTGACTTGGCCAGTCTTCCAATCCAGAAGTGGAGTATTGGGCTTCCCACTCCTTGGATGTGGGCTGGTTTTTTGATTTACTCTGACTGAAAAATACAATTTAGCAAAAGTGATGTTACACAGTTTCTGAAACCAGACCTTCAGTGGCCTTCCATCTTGTCTTCTCAATTTCTTGGAATGCTGCCCTTAGACCTTCATGAACAGAAGCCAGTCTAACCTATTGAGTATAAGAGGCCACATGAAGGAGAAACTAAGACTCCCTGGCCAACAGCCAGCAGCAACTTTTGGATATGTGAATTGGAAAGGTGAATTAGGTCATCTTTCCAGACTGATCCTCTCGTAGCTGCAGAGTAAGCCAACAGGAACGTTAAGAGGATCCACCCAGCCAGCTGACAGAATTATAAGAGTTTCGTTTTTTTTGTGTGTGTAAGGGTTGACATTATGCACTAGAGGTTAATTCCTGAAAAAGGTGGCATCATTCTCTAGCAGAGAGTCACTGAGGGTTACAAGAGGATTTGGTAGGGAGACAAATAGCATGCATGTGAGCCAACTGTGGAGGTCATTGAATGTTGGTATCTGTGTGAAAGGAGCGTATGCAGTAGCTGAGTTAACACTATTTCAAAGTCAACTTTAAAACTTGAATGTGATCATTTCTGCCAAGTACTTGGTAAATGGATACTCACCAAACTCAGTGTCATTTCCATGTGTTCTACATTTTTTTTTTCAGGACACAGCTAGTCCTTTTATTCTTACATAGGATTCCATATGGGAAGTATTGTCATCTATAAATATCAAGAACTATAAGAGACAAAAACAAAGCACAGACTGAGGGTGGATGAGGGGAGTGGGGGAAAGGAGAAAATGGGTGATGGGCATGTAGGAGGACACTTGTTGGGATGAGCTCTGGGTGTTGTATGTAAGTGATGAACCATGGGAATCTACCCCAAAAACCAAGAGCACACTTTACACACTGCATATTAGCCAATTTGACAATAAATTATGTTTAAAAAATAAAAATAATATAGATAACTAAAATAAGGAACATCAGAAGATTCTTTACATGTGACAAAAACAATAATATCTAATGTCAGAAGTACAGTTTTTATTTTCCTAGTTACTTCTGAAGGAGAAAATAAAAATATCAACACTAAAAAAAGATAAGAGATAATCCCCCAAACATAGGAGGGACAGATGGGAACTTTAAGAGACAGACAATTGCAGTGTCACATGATAGAAATTTCCAGCACCAAGTGTTTAGAATGCTATTGGGCACAAAGGATATTACAAAGTTAACAGTATCCCTTCAAGCATGTGGACATTAAAAACGTGTTTGTGCTGGTGATGATTTCATTAAAACAATGTCACCATAATTCTTGTTAAGATGAAAACTTATTTGAGAAAACAATTGTCATGGGCGTCTGGGAGGTTCAGTCAGGTAAGCTTCTGACTGTTGATTTTGGCTCAAATTTTGGCTCATGGGCATGAGATCGAACCCCACATGGGGCTCCATGCTGACAGCACAGGGCCTGCTTGGGATTCTTTCTCTCCCTCTCTGTCCGCCCCTCCCCCACTCATGTTTGCTTTCTCTCTCAAAATAAATACATAAACTTAAAAAAAAAGGAAAGAAAACAATTGTCAATATATATCAAGACCTAAACATTTCACAATTTTTAACTTTGAAATATGACTTTTTGAAATTTTCCAAAATTTAAATTTTTGTTAGTTTTTGCTCATTTGTAAACCTAGGCATAATAGAAAAATCAGACCCAATACCAATTCCAGATGTAGTAGAGTGACTACTTCAAACACCGCATACTGTTATTAGTAAATGCTATGCAAACATTACAAACTATATTCACAAGGATTTAATATTATATCCCACTTTTAAAGGGATAAACTTTATTTTAGCATAAATTAAAATATATTAAACTTGCACAGATAAAGGAACTCTAAAGACATGCCCCTAATATAATGATAGATCCTTGTGAATTATAAAATCATTGAGGATTACTTTTTTCATTATACAAATTTAACAGCAATTAATACATGTCTCTCCTGCAATTAGCTTTTCATTAAATTTACTTCATTGAACGTGAGTAAATCATTCCGAGTCATAATGTGATAATTAAACCGACTTTTACAACAGGAAATGTCCAAGGATCTGAATATGGAGACAAACATAAGGAAAAAAAAGGACCTAAACTTTATTAGAAATATAATTCCTCTTCCTAAGAGGGAGTGTGTTATGCTGGAAGTGAGTGTAGAGATTTAAGAAAAGTAACTGATATCCCCAGTTTGGAAGTTGGTATCGACGATGGTACATGGAGGACTCTAGTATCAGTGGGGAATTTTCACAGATCCGAAAAATAAACTAGTGGAAACTACTTTCATAAGTGTAGACTAAAAGCAGCAAAGAGAACTGCATGCTAGCAAACACATGCCATCCTCAAATCGGGAAGGACAGCGACTCTGAGTTTTTCCTCTTTCGACTTCCCACACTAATGAGACTGGCTCACACCAAAGCAGGGAATGCATACCAGCAGGATTCTGAACCTCCTTAACACCAGCAAGCTGACCTACACCTGCTTTATCTTATATTTCAATAGAATGAGTGGAAATTAAAAACTTCTGAGCCTCATATTCTCTCGATTCCCAATAAGCTGCTCAGTGCGTGCACAACGTGAACTGTGCCAGAAATGGCCACTGCCACAAAAATGCCATCTCTCAGTCCCAGGACATAGCATGAGAAAGGGATGCTCATTAAGGAAGTACATTGGCCTGACCCCTTCCTGTCTCAATATTACCATGTGACCTGTTTATGCAAGGGTCTTGTGAACAGAGGTGATGCATTATTATCAGCTCTGCCCCTTATCCACCTATCACCTCTCAACGATTAATTCATGCTTTTCCCTGCTTTGTCATAAAAAAGATGGGTCCCCCAAATACTTCTTTTTACCAGGGGCACAATTTCAAGCTTTGTAATAGAAATCATGGGGAGAATAGTGGGGGAAGGAGAGGTTGTCTCTTCGTGGTTCTAGAGTAGCTCAAGTACTAGGCTACCGCAGGGCATGCTTTCTCCCCTGGACGACCCGTTGAGGTTCTGGGCTCCTGCAGGCCACAGCTTTCTTTGGCTTTCAGACACTCTCTTTCTAGCTCCTCACCCAGGCAAGTGACAGCAAGCCGGGAGCTCTAGGTAATGGAAATGTATGCCCCAAGACCCCTTCTTCCCGTATCCTCTCCTAAGGCAGACAGAAAAAACAATTACGTAAAAGTTAGAGGACTGTAATAATAAACAGGGAAAATATTTGGTAAAATATATTCCTACTGTAACTTGGAGGGCCAGATAAGGGCCAAATTAAGGGTATTGCCTCCTCATTATAGCCTATTCCTTTTAGATGACCCTTTGGTAGCACCTGTTAAATAATTTATTTAAGCTCCAAAAATAAGGTAGGGAAGCAAAAAAAAAAGTTTAAGAACTTTGTCTTGGTCTAAGTGCTAACTATTAATGTGGTTCCTGGGATTTTGAATCAAATAGATAGAATCAAATAGATCAGAAGCCTACCTTGTTCCTGGAGGAAAGAGACTATCAAAGAGAGTGTGAGCCTCATGTCAAAATCCTGTGATTTAATGGGAGAATTCTGTCATCTTTTAAGAATGGCCATTCCAAGGGGCATCCGGGTGGCTCACTTGGTTAAGCATCTGACTTTGGCTCAGGTCACGATCTCATGGTTCATGAGTTCAAGCCCCGTGTCAGGCTCTGTGCTGACAGCTCAGAACCTGGAGCCTGCTTCAATTTCTGTGTCTCATTCTCTCTCTGCCCCTCCCCTACTTGTGCTTTGTCTCTCTGTCTCTCTAAAATAAATAAATGTAAAAACATTAAAAAAAAAAA
>JAQQST010001230.1:0-13154 GCA_028646485.1 Cryptoprocta ferox | reverse complement strand
TCTATAATCGATGCCTAGATCAATGTAATGTTCATACATAGTACGTGTTATTATTGTTGCTCTTAATAGAAATAAAAATGAAAGTTAGCCTAATGAGGAAGGGAGCCTGAAGAGAGAATCAAGGAGAGCCATCGCTTTCAAACTGAACTCTGAAGTAGGAGGTGAGGTCGCTCATGTTTTCGGGTGCCCCCAATCCTGTCTCCCCAAAAGACAGGGTGCTGTGTAGCAAGCCTTACCTCTCAGCTCCCCTCTCTGCTGGTGCATCACCTCTGACCAGTCACTTGGGTATGTGTCAGAGCCGTAGCTGGACTCCATTGTTTTCACTCTGGCCCGGAAGAAATAACATTTCTCAGAATCCAAGCCTTCCATCGTAACATTGCAGGTTTCTCCCTCCTTGGACTGGACAAAGACAGCAAACACAGCGATCACTGACTTGGCCCAAACTCTTTACCTTTGTACAAGAGAGTCACATAAGATTCCTCCTTTTCAGCATTCACTTTCTTGGTGCACTTCCGCTGCCTGCCTAGCTACAAGCGACAGCAGAAACAAATGCAGCAACAATCTCTGCCCTCCTCTCCAAGAAGAAACAATCCTTTGTAACAGATACTACCAGAGATGCTTTAAAAGATTATTTAGTGAAAACTTATTCCTTGTGAAAAAAAAAAGTAATTTTTTGGTATGAATACAAAAGTGACTCATACTTACTTTGGAGACTTTAGAAAACATACACACACACAAACACACAACAAAAAAAACGTAAAAACTTTTCATTCTAGATCCACGATATAATCACTGTATCAAATCTATATTCTTTCTTTCCTTCCAGGAGTATTCATATCATGCAACGTTTTACTGTACACATTGCTTCTATCACTAAATATCACTTCTTGTCACTGAATATCACTTCATATCATGAAAGAGCCTTTGGTGGCTCTTACATATTCTATTATACAGATGTTCCGTAATTTATTTCACTCTCTATTCTATGGCATACAGATGGCCTCCAATGCTTTGTATTTATTTCATATAACGTTTCAATACATGTCTTTCTGTATAAAACCTCATCCACATTTTCAATTCATATAATCAGTTTCTAAAAAGGGACTCGCTAGATCAGAATTGGACAACTTATATACTCTTCACGTTTGTTAATGCTCAATATCATTGACCAGGACACATTTTATTATTAGCATGTTCTTCAGGTAAACTCCAGTACCCACCTATTACTTTGATTTGCATTTCTTTGATGAGTTTCATCAAATTTTATTTCAGTGATTCCATTTTACCAGATGAGCAGTAGGTCAGTTTTGTCTCTTTTTTGATAGGCTCCCTGCTGCTTCTATTGCATACAACTGCCTTCCAATGGTATTCTCATTTTTATCCTTACCACTGCAGTTCATTGTACCATTTCCAGATTTGGGGGTAGGTCACATGGGCAATGCATCCATTTAGGGTTTGACTCATCCTACAGAATGTAGACTTCATGTCAGCAAGGATTCCCATCTGTTGACAGATCTCCTTGCTGTCTCCACAAATGTACCTGGTCCACACACCAGTGAGTAAAAGTAGTAAGAGTGAGCAGTAGGTGTGAGCCTAGTGGTGAGTACAGTAAGAGTACCCATAGTAAGAGGGAGCATACTCAATGCTTTTCACGTGTAATCACTTCCATCCCCAAGTTGCCCTGGCTGGGAGCTATTATTGTGTCCTCAGTGCATGGGGCTTAGTAGAGACTCAATACGTATGTCTTGAATGAATGTGGAAGGAAGCCCTTCCCAACACCCGTAGGCATGGCAGACATCTACTGCCCTGGGCCGAGATGTCGGTAATACTCACCCTGCCTTCTCTCCCCTACTCCCTGGATGGGGCCATGAGATATGGTTCATCTGGTCGACCTCACTATCCAAGTCTAGGGAGATCAGTGAACACGGGTGTGTTTGCAGAACTATGGAATCATTGCCTTCTGGGATTGGCAGGTGGGACCTTAACTACTTTTACTCTCCTGTAGGAGACCCCTGCAATCCACCTTCAGACCTTCCTCGGGCGCCTCCAGCAGATTTTTCCCATTGGTTCTAATTCTACTTTGGGGAAGAACTTAATCCCTTGTGTACATGGTAGGCATCTGATTATTGGAAGACAGCTCTGAGCCCCTGGGTCATGGATACTCACATAATTTTAACTCATTCCGTAGATTGTGCTCATATACTCAGAACCAGAAAGGGTTCCCATGTGTTTAGAAGGCATACAAAGAGGTATGGATGGCACAAGGTATGATTGGGAGGCTGTGATGATGATGGATTTTATTTGTCAATTTCGCCACATTTGGTGTCCACTTTTTTAATCACATGTCAGCCTACCTGTGAAGGTATTTCGCAGATATATCAGCCAGCTTTACATCACTCCATAATGTGGGTGAGCCTCACTCAATCAGTTGAGGGCCCTGAGAGGACAGACTGGAGTTTCCCAGAGAAGAGGAAATTCGGTGTCAAGACCATAATGGAAACCTGTCTGGGTTTCCTGCCTGCTGGCCTCAGACTTGCCTGTCCCTGTAATCCCACAAGCAATTCCTTAAAGTAAATGTCAACATCTGTCTCTGTGTCTCCATGTCTCTCTCAGTTACCAGTTGGGGATTCTGGCTCACACTCGCCCTAAGACACTGTCACTCCACTCACCTGCCACTCAGTGTCGAATATGCTCTTGTATTGGATTTCATAGAGGAGACGCTTGTAGGGCAGATCAGAACAGGTGATCGTAATGGCTTCTCGATGCCACCAGAAGTTCAAGGCTTTCGGGGAGTTGGGTTTCACTGAGAAGGAGAGATAACAAAATGACCACCACCCCTGCAGAGATAAAGATTGCACATCTCTAAAATTATAGTAGTCAGTTAGATTTACATTCTCGTGCCTGCATCTTACACAGCTGTTAGGGGGTGAACAGTGTGCCCCTAAAAAAGACACGTTAAAGTCCTAGCCCCCCATGTCTCAGAATATGACTGCATTTGAAACTGGAATCATTAGAGGTGTAATTATTAAAGATAGGATGGGGTTACTGGAGTAGGGTGACCTCTGATCCATTTATAAGAGAAGACACGGACACAAGAGAGAGAAGAGCGTGTGAAGACGTATATAGATGGGCCAATGCATCTACAAACTAGGGACACCAGGGGTTGCCTTCAGTGACCGGAAGCTAAGAGAGAGGCATGGACCAGATTCTCCCCCACAGCTTGATTTCAGTTGCCTGGGGTCTTCGTAAGTGTGAGAGGATAAATGTCTGTTGTTTAGAGCCACCCATTTCGTGGTAATTTGTTACAGTTACTGAGAAAAATAAAATGAAGACTGAACATGGAAAACATCACATGAGACTCCTTCCCAGTCAGCTGGTCCTTTAGAAAATGGACACTGTTGTGGGTTAAATGGTGTCCCCCAACAAGTATGTTCAAGTCTTAATCTCTGGTACCTGTGAATGTGCCTTTGTTAGTAAATAAGGTCTTTGAAGATTTAATCAAGATAGGATGAGACCATCCTGGATGAGGGTGGCCCTAAATCCAACGACAGTGTCCTTATAAGAGACAGAAGAGGAGAAACGCAGACACAGAGAAGCCATGTGAAGATGGAGGCAGAGACGGAAGGGACGCTGCCACAAGCCCAGGGATGCCTGGAGGCCCAAAAGCTGGAAGAGGCACGAAGGACTCTCCCCTGGAGCCTCTGGAGGGAGCACAGCCCTACCCTGCCTGGATCTCAGGGGTCCTGCCCCACCTGGGTCTCAGTGGTCCTGCCCTGTTTGGATCTCAGTGCTCCTGTCCTGCCCCGTCTGGATCTCATGGGGTCCTGCCGCACCTGGATCTCAGGGTCCTGCCCCGCCTGGATCTCAGTGGTGCTGCCTGGATCTAGGGGTCCTGCCCCGCCTGGATCTCAGAATTCTGCTCTCCAAGCTAAGAGACAATAAATGCTTATTTTAAGATGCCCTGTTTCTGGTAATTTGTTGCAACTGCCCTTAAAAGGTCCTACACTGTCCATGAATGATTTTATGAGTAAGGGGTCCATAGCCCTCATCACAGACTGAGATAGACTGTGACATTCTGTTCCTCAAAAAACAGAAAAAAGAAAAAAAACACCGCTACCTTACAGCAATAATAGTTTGGAAAGAAGGTTCTATTTTTTTTTAATTTTTTAACATATATTTATTTTTGAGAGATAGAAGTAAAGCACATGCAGGGGAGGGGCAGGGAGAGGGAGACACAGAATCCGAAGACAGGCTCCAGGCTCTGAGCTGTCAGCACAGAGCCCGACGCGGGGTTTGAACCCATTAATCATGAGATCATGACCTGAGCTGAAGTCGGCGCTTAACCGACTGAGGCGCCCACAGTTCTATTTTATTTGTACAGTGTTTTGTCAGTCAAGATCGACCGCCAACGGCGAGGGCACCTGATAAAAACCAAGGGGAGGTATCATGGGTAAGTGACTATTTCTCTCTGTCTCTCTATTGGGGGCAGAGTGCCATGCCACGTCTTTGGCCCAGTGTCTCACATCACAGCCTTCACGAGGTCATCTGGTATCCTCTGCTCAGTGCGGACGCATCCCTGCCCAGTGTGTGTGTCAAGGCAGATTTTCTAGAAGGCCAGTCTCTTCCAGGTTAGAGTAGGAAAGAAGCACTTGGCAATGAGTTCTTTTTTGGCACTTACGGTAAGCACTGATCCATTCACACTTCCTGAGAAGGACATCCGTTCCATTCCCGATGGAAAAGCACAAGATTTCATCCTTTTTGGCCTCCAGGAGGCAGCCAGCAGTGTGACTTTGTTGAAGAATATAATTGGAGCATTGGCTACTGGCCTCATCGCTACTTAATCTGTGATTAAAAAAGAGAACCATTCAACCATAGAGAGCCTTTGAAAATAGCCTCTTCACATGTCTACTGGCCACTCTTTTGCTCCACGTCTCTGCCACAGACTCAGACTGGGGCCCCCTTCACTTGTTTCAAGAACTCTTTATTACAACAACAGTAAGAACTGAACAGAAAATGTCCCTTCTCTCGAAACGATCAGCCCCTTCTATAGTCCCCTGTATTGTGTTGAATGGTGGCTTTCCAAAAACATGCCCACGTACTAATTCCTGGAATCTGTGAATGGCATCTTATGTGGAAATACAGTCTTGGTAGGTGTGATTAAAAGATCTCGAGGTAAGACCATCATGCTTTACAGTGGGTCCTAAATTCAATGGAGGCGTCCATATAAGATACAAAAGAGATCAGACACACACACAGGAGAAACCACATGAAGACCGAGGCTGAGATGGGAGGGACGCGGCCACAAGCCCAGGGACGCCTGGAGCCCCAGAAGCTGGAAGAGGCAGGAAGGACCCTTCCCTCTGGAGGAGCCCAGCCCTGCCCCACCTGGATCTCAATGGCCCTGCCTGGGTCTCAGCCTTCTGGTCTCCAATACTGGACGAGTATGAATTTCTCCCGTTCTAAGTTCGACAATTACAGTACTTTGTTACAGCTGCCCCGGAAATCTAATAAAAGTAGAGTTTAACTCGCACAGTAACCAAGCCCCTGATTTGAGGACGCACTTGGTTAGGGATGTAGCAAGATTGAAGGTCTTTCTTAAGTCACCTGCAATATTAAGAAGAAACAATGTGCCCAGCGTGAGACCAGTTTTGGTTCATCCTGAAGACCTCAAATCCAAGCAGTGGCTAGATCGAGGACTATGCCCTTTATAATCATGAAACTGATGCTCGAGTGACTTCCCTGTGTGACCACCTAGAAGATCCAGCACCTTTTTTTTCCTGAGTCTTATTTTGTCACCGCAATTCACCTTAAAATATACGTCTTTGTGTACAGTTTGCCATTTTTCTTTTATTCTTTCAAACTGCAAAGAATCCGTCACACACCACACAACTCGCCTTCACAGAATTGAGACTAAAAGAACTGGAGAATCCTTCCCAGATTTATGCTCATGTATTTGAGGGTGTAAGACACACAAGCCCGTGATTGGGAGACACGAATTTGGAAGGTGGCTGCTGGTAACCTCGTGTGAAAAGTACAGCGCGGTTAATGTTTGCCACGGCTGCCTTGCAAGTAACATCTCAAGGGTGCAAAGCTGCAGGCAGGGGTATCTGCTGAGACATTGCAAACGGTCCTGGGTGATAAGCACCTTTTGGATGCACTGGTAAGAATCTAGGTGGTTTCAAGCATGACTCAGTCATCACTCGGTTAGAAGTTTTGGGGCTGTTTGGTTGCAGTTGTGGTGAGGCCTCAAGGCTAAACAGAGCACACACTTTCACACGTGCACATTCTGATTCTTGTCACCTTCGCTACCTGGACCTCCCAATTGTCGGTGTGTCAGAGGAAGAAACATTTGAGTGCAGAGCATGGCTTTCCCGTCCGGAGGACACTTACTGGTAGAGGAAAGTCAGATTTGTCCCGGGGTGTCGTTTGCTTGCGTTCCATGTCACCTGCACAGCCTCAAAATTAAAGTTGATAATCTGAAGCTGCAGTGCTCCTTCTGGGTAAAAAGACACAAATACGGCAGCTTTTGAGGCGATGCTGAAAACGGTTGGAGATTTGTAAAAGGACATCAATCAGCAATTCTGTCATAAGAGTAATAGAGCGCTGGAAAGGGAAAGATCAAATCAAGATTTTCACAAACACGTGAGGCATTAATTATATCAGCAAGAGATGCAGGATGTTGTGTTTACAAGAGATAATGGCCCTTAATTAGCGTGAACACCAGCTATTGTCAACTGTGTGTCACACGGAGGGCATTGGACACCAGCAAAGCCACCGTCTCTCTTGGAACACGACACATGACAACTTGAGGAAAACCTCACAGACCAATGGCGTCATTCAGTCTTGGCTTTTAAAGTTACTTAAGCTTGTGCCGTTTTGATGTTCACAGATGTCTGGGTTACTCATTGCGAAAGTACTTAGTGGGGGTGTTCTAGCATTGAGCAAACATGCACTGATCCTGAGGGCGACGATGGGCAGGTTTCCAACTGTCACACAAGGGAGTAAGAATTTGGGTGACACGGAAGACTAGCCTGAACTCAGTGGTGTTGTGTTAGCAGTGGAAGTACCAGGATACAGAGAGACAGAGACAGAGACGGGGAGAGACAGAGAGAGAGATAATGGGTAGTTGATGGACGGATGGATGGATGGATGGATGGATCAAAGAACACCCTTCTAGCACCCAGCGGGTAGTGGGTGAGGGGAAGCTGAACACACACATATCCACAAATGCTGGGAAAGAGAGTCAGGAGGACCCCAGCTCAGGGCGTCCCAGTGCACATTCAGTGCTGGTTCAGCCCCCATCCCCGCCCCTCAAGCCGGAGGCAAATACATGTCGGCGCTAGCGGTGTTTGCTCAGCACCCGTCCGACGTCTCTGGGCTGGATGGTTTGGCCTGATGAATGCTCGTGGGATCACCTCCCACATCACGGCCCACAATTCACCGTCCTCTCTCACCGGGGCCGCGCAGCCCTGCAAATCCAATCTTGTGTTTCACGAATGTGTCTCTCGGGACCTCCAACCCACATTCTCACGCAACGGACCCGTGACCATCTACACGGCGCATGTGAACGAACCCTGGCGTTGGGCAGGGACTCAAAGGCAGACAGGGCAGTGGGAGAGCCTCATAGTGAGGAAAAGGGTTGGGTTTGCCCTGATGGAGGCTGTTGGCACAGGGGTCCCTGCGGGTGGCTGACTAGAAGGCGGGTGTCCCGTGTGACTGGCTCGAGGAGCAGCCCTGGCTTTCTCTGACCGGTTCTGAGTTGGAAGCCGGGAAGAAATTTAGGAAGCTGACAGATACTGAGTCGAGGGGACGGATGGTCACAGGTTGTATGTCAGACTTCTGATTCCAGAGATCGTTTGGCCATTTGCATATCTTGTCTCTCAGTTTCCTGCGTTTTGGCAATCTGGCGGTCGTCAGTTGACAAAGCTGTTTTGCGTAGTCTAGTCTTCTGTGTCTGATCCGGTTGACGCTGTCACGGCACCCACTGTGCCCAGCCCTGTGCTCAACACATAGCAAAATGTTCAGGTGGGAGGCTTCCCGCTGAGCCTACAAAATCGAGGCAGATTCTTCACTGGGACCTGAAAGCGGGTCCGAGATGAGCAGGCCGTTTGTCGGGGCCTGGGTGCGGTTCGCAAAATAGAAAGGAAACCTTTGCTTGTGCATTTGGTCATCACCCCTGCCCTGTGCCGTGTGAGGGAAATCAAAACTTAAATATAAAAGACTTCATTCTTCCCGTGAAAGACAAAAGGGGCGTCTGGTTGGCTCAGTCAGTAGAACGTGAGATTGTTGATCTTGGGGTTGTGATTCGACCCCACGTTGCTTCTGGAGAGTACTTTGAAAAATAATTGTAAATCTAAAATAAAAGACAAGGAAATAAAGGAAAAGAAAATAAAAAAGAAAAGAAAAGAAAAAAAAAGAAAAAGAAAAGAAACGATGTGTCCCCTCCCGTTTCTTGGAAAGTTTACTTTAGGAAACCTATGCTATCTTTCTCCATCTCTCTGACATGTATGCAAGTCCTTTTCTTGATCTTGAGGTTGTGATCCGTCCCCACGTTGGCTCTTGAGAGTACTTTACAAAATAATTGAAAATCTAAAATAAAACAAAATGAGATGAAGGAAAAGAAAAGAAAAGAGAAAAGAGCAGAACTGGTGATTGTCTGTCCCCGGAACGTGTCTGCCCTAAGAAAGGGTCTCTGTGTTTCAAAATCTCCTTAACGGACTGCGTGTGAGTCACACGGACTTGCGGTTTAATGCTCATTTTAGCATAAAGTGGTTTCCCTCCCTCTTCTCCTTTGCGGAGGAGACTTCGGGTGGGCAGCGAATTTGTTCCTGATTAAATGTTCCAAACCGGGTGAGGAGGACGCCCACGTGCGCAGGAATGACCCTCCGTCCCGGGGCCACGGGTGCGTCCGTCACTTCCACGGGCTGCTGCCACGTTACTCTTGTGGTCTGGGGGCTCCCGTGTTTGAACGCCAGCTCTGCTCTGCAGAAGGGAACTCAGGGGCAGCGGAACGGTGCTTTCCCCCCACAGCTGCCGCTGAACACGCGTGCGTGAACGTTACTAGACGTGACGCATTTATTTGTCAGGTGATGTCGAGGGGCAGCGGCGTAAACCTGTAATTGGCGTGAGAAAAGCTGTAACACAGACGGACCTAATGAGAGACGCTGTCCGTGTGGGGGTGAGAACACGGGGAGACGAACTTCTCTAGGGCACTGATCTCCAGACTCCATCAATAGTTCATCACTTTCGTGAGGATCCCTTCATGCAGAAGACGGGGGGCCAGGAGACCGGGAGCCATGTTTCATGGGGACGGAGCTGCAGTTTGGGAAGGTGAGAACATTCTAGAAATGGACGGTAGGGATGGCTGCACAAAACATGAATGTACTTAATGCTACCAAACGGTACACTTGAAAATGGGTAAGATGGAAGATTTTATAGTTTTATAGTTAAAATTTTATAGTTTACCATAATTGTTTAAATTTTTTAAATGTTTATTTTTGAGAGACAGAATATTTTACATATAGTTTACCATAATTGTTTATAAAAATTTTTTTTAATGTTTATTTATTTTTGAGAGAGAGCAACACAGCGTGAGCAGAGAAGGGGCAGAGAGAGGGAGACACAGAATCGGAAGCAGCTCCAGGCTCCGGGCCGTCAGCACAGAGCCCGACGCGGGGCTCGAACCCACGGACCGTGAGATCGTGACCTGAGCCGAAGTCGGACGCTTAATTGGCTGAGCACATAATTTTATACCTTATGCACTAGTTGTGCTCTGTGCTCTCTCTCTCTCTCTCTCTCAAAACAAATCAACATTTTTAAAAAGCTTATTCTATTAAAAAAAAGAGAGAGAGAGAAATGGTTGAAATGAATTCTTTTGATTCTGATCATCTTTCGTCTACACAGAGAGAAAAGGTGACTAAGGAATCACAAGAACTGGCTGTGACGAGTTTCGCTGTCACCGAGGGACTCTGCCCCCCGGCACAGCATTGGGCTTTTCTGGGGCGAGGACGCAAGGTCCCACGGAAGCCGTGGCTCACGGGGGAAGACCACGGAGTCACAAGTCAGACAGCATCACGTAAAATGCTCACTCACTTCCCGTTTCCTGGGGCCCCCGGGTTTCCAGTAACCTGTGCCAAGGCCACTAGACAGAAAACACCCGCCGCATCGGTCAAGCAGGAAACTCTTTGAATCGTCGGCGTGTCTCCAAAACGCAAGGCGCAGAGCTTGAGAAGCGGTGATATTAGGTCCCCCGATATGGGCCGGTCCTGCACGAGGTGTGGCGGGTGCAGGCAGGCCAGGGCGCGCCCCCGCCCGGCCGCCTGCCCGGCCTGTCCTCCTGGGGGCTGGTCGGCTGCAAACACATCCTCGTCGGCCCCTTTCACAGAGACGCGAACTGTGAGCTGCACGCGTGGGACTCTCATTCTCTGTCTCTGTCTCCTCTTTCTCCCTCCCTCCTTCTGTACCTACCGTGCGGCTCAAACGCTCACCCAGTGACATGCCAGCTACGTGGGGGGGGGGGGGCGACCCCCGTGTAGCCTGTCCTCACTTGGACCCCCTTTGAAATCCAGCTCCGAAGTGCTGTCAGCCACGTCCTTCCCGTCCAGCCGATCCCACCGAGGCCCCCGCGGGTCGTGCTGTTGTGCAGACCTGCTCTCACCCCTGCACGGCTCTGGGCCTCACGTCCCTGCCACCCAACTCCTTGGGACGAGCACTGGACGTCGTGTGTCACAGATGCATCACTAATTTCCACTCCTAAAACCACACGACACTGTACATTAACTGACCTGAACGCGAGTGCGAAAGAACAATATTTCTTTTAAAAAGTGAGGGGCACCTGGGGGGCTCCGTCGGTTGAGCGCCTGACTTCGGCTCAGGTCATGACCTCACGGTTCGTGGGTTCGAGCCCCGCGTCGGGCTCTGTGCTGACAGCTCGGAGCCTGGAGCTGCTTCAGATTCCGTGTCTCGCTCTGTCTCTGCCCCTCCCCCGCTCACGCTCTATTACTCTGTCTTTCTCTCAAAAATAAATGAAACATACAAAATAATAACAAAAAAATATATATATCTCTCTCTTGCCCGTGATGGGGGCATTGCTAACACCCGTCTCCTCCGAAATCTACAAAGACCGTGTTTCCAAATCACGTCCCTTGAGGGCACACGGCTGAGCCCACGACAGATGCCCACATTGCGCACGAGGCCTCGCGACAAGAACCGAAGCGTCTGTGGTCCCAGCAGACGCCATCGTTGGGGTGAAGGCACAGGTAGACATGTGTCGATGGCGCTATTGGGTGCGTCCGGACGCCTCCGTGTTCATGGGGACACTACAGCTCGGGACTCCCTGCAAGGCTCATCTGGCTTGGGCAGAACGGCAGGCGGGGAGAAAGCCAGGGCCCCCACGGCTCCCTGGCGCAGAGGGAGCCGCGTTCCCCGCCTGCGGAGGACGCAGCTAATCCGTCAGCGGCACCTGCAGACGGCGCATCGGTGGCCCCCCAGCGCCGCGCACGCCTTCTCTCCGCAACAGACGTCCCCACGCGCCTCAGAGAGACCTCCCTGCGCTTGCATGGGATCCTGACTTCCGTCACGTGGGGTGACGCCCGGGCTTTGGTACCTGTAATGACTCGGCGCAAAGGCAGCTCCGTCGAGAGAAGGCCAAGCAAACCACAGATGCTAGTCAGCAAGAAAACAGGCCGTGGTATTGTCTAAGAAGTTACTAGAAACGCATTCAGCGTGTGCGGCTTGAGGGCAGGAGCCATCCATTCGTCTGCTGTCTGCCTCTGGCCATGAGCCTTAGAGTCACCTGCTTACGGATGTGCTCCAAGCGGGTCAGAACCCAGACGTGGTCTAAACCCGGGGCGCCTGGGGGTTCGGCCCGTTAACCGTCCGACTTGGGCTCAGGTCGTGATCTCCCAGCTCGTGGGTTCGAGCCCCGCGTCGGGCTCTGCGCTGACAGCTGGGAGCCTGGAGCCTGCTTCCGATTCTGTGTCTCCCCCTCTCTCTGCTCCTCCCCAGCTAAAATTTAAATTTTTTTGCAGCTTTTATTTTTATTTTATTTGTTGTCAAGTTAGTTAACATACAGTGCAGTTTTGGCTTCAGGAGTAGATGCCCTGTTTGTTCTCTGCGTTAAAGAGTCTCTCGTGCTTTGCCTCCCTCCCTCTCCCTAACTCTGCCCCCCTTCCCCTCCCCATGGTCGTCTGTTAGGTTTCTCCTGTTAGACTATGAGTGAAAACACGTGGTCTCTGTCCTTCTCGGAAGCCGAAGGACAAGCAGGCAGCTCAGTTACGAACCGTCCCCGCCGTGCCGTGGGCGCCTCCCACGCCTGCCGCCCCCAAGCTAGAAAATCGGATCAGACCTCGTCCGGCACGAGAGCTGCCCCCACACGCTCTGCTGTACCTTGATCACTCCGTCTGCCCTCCCCCCGGCCCGTTTCATGAAAGCTTATAACACGAGCGTGGAGCCTGGAGAGAACTTTCCGGAAAACACCAGAAACGCAGAACGCACACCAATAATCATTCTCAGGAAGCACAGCCTTGGGGTTCGAGGGTGACCCCACAGACGGACGGCTCTGACGGCTCGGAGATGCTGGGGACACCCTCATCCTTGCCTGATGCACTGTGGTGGCCGGACTGTCACCGGCAGACACGTATTGATCGAAACAAAGCCTGTGATCTCTTGCGAGGCAGAAAGGACGGGGAAGCCGCCCGGAATCTCGGTGCAGCACACAGGGGCTCTTTCATTTCTGTTTTTCCATTCACACCTGATCCGTTCACACCGAATCAGTCGTGAGCCTCCGTGGGCCGCCAGGGGGGCTCAGTCGGTTAAGCATCCGACTCTCGATGTCGGCTCAGGTCATGATCTCACAGTTTGCGAGTTTGAGCCCTGACTCGGGCTCTCTGCCAACAGCTCAGAGCCTGCTTGGGATTCTCTCCCTCCTTCTGTCTCTGCCCCTCCCCTGCTCTCTTGCTCTCTTTTTCTCAAAGTAAGTAAATAAACATAAAAAAATAATAATGAGCCCTTTGCAACAGATAAACTCAGGTTCGCAGAGACTCAGAGAACTGTACAAGCTCCTTGTTACTTTTACAAACAAACAAAAAACAAAAAAACACTGCAGTTGCAAAAGGGAAAAAAGATAGAGAGAAAGAAAGAAAGAAAGAAAGAAA
>JAQQST010001229.1:0-13155 GCA_028646485.1 Cryptoprocta ferox | reverse complement strand
GGGTTGGAACGCTGACCATTTTCTTCTAGAAACATTGTTCTAGATACTCCTTGGATTTTGTAGTACTAACTGTACTAATTCTTAACTAGGGGCGCCTGGGTGGCTCAGTCAGTTAGGCATCCAACTTTGGCTCAGGTCATGAATGAAGGTTCATGAGTTTGTGGTTCATGAGTTTGAGTCCCGCATCAGCCTCTGTGCTGACAGTTCAGAGCCTGGGGCCTGCTTCAGATTCTGTGTCTCCCTCTCTTTCTGCCCTTTCCCCGGGTACTCTCTGTCTCTGTCTCTCTCTCAAAAATGAATAAATGTGATAAAAATATTTTAAAAATAATAATTCTTAAAATTTTTAACGTTATTTTTGAGAGAGAGACAGAGTGTGAGCAGGGGAGGGGCATAGAGATTGGGAGACACAGAATCCGAAGAAGACTCCAGGCTCTGAGCCATCAGCACAGAGCCTGACGCAGGGCTCGAACTCAGGAACCGCGAGATCCTGACCTGAGCCGAAGTTGGATGCTTAACTGACTGAGCCACCCAGGCGCCCCATAATAATCATTCTTAACTAATAATGGACTCGAAGGACAATTTAGGTTCAGTTGGTTTTCAGGAGCTGGCTTCGGAATTAATGTGAAAAACAGTGTTTCAATAGAAAAACACGTCAGTTTTATAAGCTCCCATTACAAACAAGCTTTTGGGAGAGAATCCATTTGCGAGCTGAACACTGCTTGTAAAACACTGGAACTGAGTTTTTTTATTACTGGAATAAGGATTCCCTTTGTTATGGACCATAGTTTCTTTCTCTGGATATGGATTTCTACGAAAAATTTTTGAGAATTTCTATAAAAGAAAACATTTAGTACTTGAACATTGTAAATTTCCTGAGGTTTTGGCGAGATGGGAAGCAAGGTTCTGAGAAAGAAGTTCTTACTGGTCACATCCAGTTAAACCCCAAGGAAGTCTTCCAAATACAGTGGACTTTTCTATTGAAACAAATTTTTCAGTTTTTCATGTTGCAAAACGTGATTTATATGTGTGTATGTGTGTTTAATTGAAGTGTTGATGAACATTAACGTAAAAAAATTTTGTATTTCCAGGTACACCTATGACAAAAATTATGGCAATGCTCTGGAAATATACTTAACATTAAGACATAAGGATGTTTTCCAATTGATCCACAAGCATAATCTTTTCAGTTCTATCAAGGATAAAATTGTTTTATTGATGGATTTTGATTCTGAGGTAATGTGTTTCTTATTTTAATACCAATCAATTATTTTTACTCCTCTAAAGTTTTAATAATTGGACACCTGCTCAAATTTTGGAGAAGGTAATAAATCAAGTAGCTTGGCTGTATGTGATCGTGTCCAGAACACTGATCCTCACTAGATGTTAAGCTATATTATTATTTTTTATATATTTTGAAAGAGAGAAAGAGTGTGTACATGCACAGGGGAGGGTCAGAGAGAGAATCCCAAGCAGGCTCTGTGCTGCCCGTGTAAAGCCCATCACAGAGCTTGATCTCATGAACTCTGAGATCATGACCTGAGCCGAGATCAAGAGTCCAATGCTTAACCGACTAAGACACCCAGATGCCCCCGAGATGTTAAGTTATTTTAGTACTTGGGATTCAGGAATCCTTTATTTGATGTGGTTATTCTGCAAAAGCAATCATAATCTGATGTGGAACTTTGAAAGTTGTATGTGTGTGAGAAGTAATTGTGTAGTCAAACAATTCACATAATTCATAGAAACAGAGAAACTAGCCAATACACTTTGGCTCATTCACCTCTCTTACTTGTATGTCCCAGAATTAAAATGTTAGGCGAACCTCTGTTTTGATCCACTTATTGTGATTTTATTCACTTGGCATTCACAGATTTACCATGTGGCATTTTCACTGGGCTCAGACATGCAGGATGTGTTATTTTATTGCACAAATTTGAACAGTAGATTGCTTGACTCATGAGGGCACCCATCCCCCAGAGCTCACAGTGGAGCGCACGCATGTGTGTGTGTGTGTAACATAGAAAGCTAATCACAAGTAACCATGATGGACATAAAAAAGTTCATAAAACATAGTTCCTCATTCATAAAATTGAAATTTTAGTTAAAGAGTAGAACCTGTAAGGCTCCAAAAGGATTACATTGATTTTTCTATTTTATTTTATTGCATTGAAGGGTATTCTGCCCTATATTATGTATATACGTATACACGTATATTATGTATATATTATGTGCTATAGATTAGTCTTCATAAAGTTAAACTTAAATAGAAGCTAAGTCTACTTTTTTTCCCCCTGAAAGATGGTTTTTAGCCCTTGTTTTATACCAAATGGTTCAAGTCCTTAGGGACTGCTGATCTAAAAAGAATGCGTGCAGTTCTGAAGAAGTTCAGGGGCAGAGGTAGGTGCCTCTCTGGCAAAAGATGATTAAGAGGATGAAGTGCTTATATAAAAATTAGTTCCATTCCCCCCTTATTTGCTCTCCCCTTCTTCCTACCCTCATCCCCACCATGTGTCTCAGGAGCCGAGTTTGGCACGTGTAGCTGTAGGGAAAAAAGGATGAACGAGTTGAGACTAATTGCTGTTCAAGAGTATGAACCAAAGTTAAGAAATCAGAGTTTTCTAATTAGAAGATACTTTAAGGATAAGCTCTAACATCATCATATTCTAGAGAGGAAACAAATGGAGTGGGTAGGTAGGCAGCAGCAGGGTCAAAAGCAGGATGTGGGTATTACATATGACGCTCCATCTGGTGGGCTACATTCCCGCTCCCTGTTGTTACAGACATGGTCTCATGTGTGTTTCATGAATGTTAAAGGTAAATAAATTCTGAAAGTCCATAAGCTTTGTATCTGTATGAGACTCCCAAGTATCTAATTTTTTTCCCGGCTCTTAGCCTCTTCGCCACATAAGACCAACCCCTTACACCTGTGGAATCCATAGAGAGCCTCAGTGAGGGTTCAGGCAGCAGGAAGCGAAGCTCGTTTTTGTGGTCCTGGAAGCAGTACGCCCTCCGTAACTAGGGAGAGTCACAGGAGTGCCTGTGAAGCTACGTCCGACAACACGGAGGCTAGAATATGTGTAGAGGAGATGGTTGGTGTTTGGTAAGTTGTAGCAGGACAGTGTTTCAGTGGTGTGTAAACACGCAGGCCTCAGATTGAGACCCATGTTAAAATACGTTCTTTTACACATATCTCCCTTAAGGGCTGTGATAACTCAAAGGAACCCTTATGTGTGGAAAAGAAACCCTCCCCCGTGAACTGTGATGGCATGTGCAGTACGCTATGTTCAGTGTTCTCCTCTTACACAGCACAGATCAATGACTGTGGCTACTTTTTTTTTTTTTTTTTTTTTTCAGAAAGCCGTTGACATGCTTTTGGACAATGAAGATAAAATTTCAGTGAGTATCTTTTGTTTTTATATGTGTTGCCAGATGAGACTCTGGGAGCACCCTAGCCATAAGGAAGAGGGATGTTTGTCAGATGATCTCGCAGCTGTGTTTGTGTCCTCCTATAACTCCATTTTTAAAAATTCCTTTTCTCTCTAGATTAAAAAAGTAGTGGAAGAATTAGAAGACAGACCAGAGTTGCAGCATGTGGTGAGCATGACCATCTTCATTTGCTCTTTTGATTGCATAGTGGTCGAGCCACCTGTCGGTATCGGTGGGGGATACCGGCGTGAGTTTGCTCAGGTCTCTCCTCGGATGAGAGGTTTGACCACAAACCGTAATCCACAGTTAGTATGCTCTGACCCCGGCTAGGGACTAATTACAGATCGGGTACTTTAACTCCTAACTGAATTGTGTATTTAGGAAAAGTTCTCATATTCATTTTTGTATTACCAGACTGTGTCTAGGAGTAAGCACCTTGCTTCTGTAGTTACCACTGAGTACAAGTACAGCGTAAATTACCACACCTCGGAAGGTCCAAGAACAGAGCGTCATTTCTCTGTCCTTCACCCTCGTGCTAGCACATCCCTCTTCTCTCATTTGGCCTCAGTGGTAGTACTGTTAAGGTCTATTCTAGACTTCCTTGAGAGGCTACTTTGATTCCCTGCATAAAGCAGGAGTGCATGTCTTCTGTGTCCTTTAAAAATGACACAAGATAAGTCTTCAGGGAAAATAAGTGGGTCCAGTAAGACTATGGGCATCAAATTCAGTGGAGTTTGATCCCACTTATAGTTGCACCAAACACCATAAAATACCTAGGAATAAACCTAACCAAAGAGATAATAAAGATCTATGCACTGAAAACTATAGAACGCTTATGAAAGAAATTGAAGAAGACACAAAGAAATCGAAAAACATTCCATGCTAATAGATTGGAAGAACAAAATACTGTTAAAATGTCTATACTACAAAAAGCAATCTACACATTCAGTGCAATCCCTGTCAAAATAACACCAGCATTCTTCACAGAGCTAGAGCAAACAATCCTACAATTTGTATGGAACCAGAAAAGACCCCAAATAGCCAAAGTAATGCTGAAAAAGAAAACCAAAGCTGGAGGTATCACAATTCCAGATTTTAAGGTGTATTACAAAGCTGTAATCATCAAGACAGTATGGTACTGGCATAAAAACAGACACATAGGTCGATGGTAAAGAATAGAGAACCCAGAAATGGACCCACAGATGTGTAGCCAACTAATCTTCAACAAAGCAGGAAAGAATATCCTATGGAAAAAAAGACAGTCTCTTCAGCAAATGATGCTGGGGAAACTGGACAGTGACATGCAGAAGAATGAACCTGGATCACTTTCTTATACCATACACAAAAATAAACGCACAATGGTTGAAGGACCTAACAGGACCTAACAGGTTTCCTAATATAAGACAGGAAACCATCAAAATCCTACAGGGGAAAACAGGCAGCAATCTCTTTGACCTCGGCTGCAGCAACTTCTTTCTAGACGTGTCTCCAGAGGCAAGGGAAACAAAAACAAAAATGAACTATTGGGACCTCATCAAGATAAAAAGCTTCTACACAGTGAAGGAAACACTCAGCAAAACTAAAAGGCAACCGACAGAATGGGAGAAGATATTTGCAAATGAAACATCAGATAAAAGGCTAGTATCCAAAATGTATGAACTTTATCAAACTCAACACCCAAGGAAACAAATAATCCAGTGGAAAAATAGGCAGAAGACATGAACAGATACTTTTACAAAGAAGACATCAGATGCACAACAGACACATGAAAAGATGTTCAACATCACTCATCATGAGAGAAATACAAGTGAAAACCACAGTGAGATACCACCTCACACCTGTCAGAATGGCTAAAATGAACAACTCAGGAAACTACAGATGTTGGCAAGGCTGTGGAGAAAGGGGAACACTATTGCAGTGCTGGTGGGAATGCAAACTGGTGCAGCCACTCGGAAAAACAGTATGGAGTTTCCTCAAAAAATTAAAAGAAGAACTACCCTACGACCCAGCAATTGCACTACTAGGTTTTTATCCAAGGGATACTGGTATGCTGTTTCAAAGGGGCACATGCTCCCCAATGTTTATAGCAGTGCTGTCAACAAAGCCAGATTATGGAAAGAGCCCAACTGACCATTGACTGATGAATGGATAAAGAATATGCGGTATATATACATACAATGGAATATTACTTGGCAATCAAAAAGAATGAAATCTTGCCATTTGCAACAACATGGTTGGAGCTAGAATGTATTATGCTAAACAAAATAAGTCAGAGAAAGACAGATATCATATGACTTCACTCATATGTGGAATTTAAGAAACAGAAGAGATGAAATAGGGGAAGAGAAGAAAAAACAAAAACAGGGAGGCAAACCATAAGACACTCTTAAATACAGAGAACAAACTGAGGGTTGCTGGCGGCATGTTGGGTGGGGAATGGGCTAAATGGACAAGGGGCATTAAGAAGGACACTTGTTGGGATGAGCGTGGGGCATTATACGTAAGTGATGAATCACTAAATTCTATTCCTGAAACCATTATTACACTATATGTTAACTAAGTTGAATTTAAATTTAAAAAAAATCGACGGGGGCTCTTGTATCTTTGCCTCTTTACACCCAAGAAGAGGCTCAGGGAATGGAGTCTTTAATCAGAAATCAATTTCATACAAGAAGCTTTTGAAGACTCCAGGTTGGGAATGTGAGGTATTTGGTTCTGTTTTGTTTTGGTCAGGGGTTGTGCAAGTGCTGTTGCTATAGTGTTCATGACCAGCTACCACCATGCTGGCCACCTTGGGATTTGTCTATAAAGCAATGATTTCTAGCCTGCTTGAGGCTTGAGACAGGACTGCCGGTGGGAGTATCTGCATGGCGATGTCATTAGTCAGTGGTGAAATGGTGAGCACGCCCATTAAAATGGCTCCCACCAAAATGACTTCTCTTCCCTATCAAGCAATGGAAGGTCTCTGGAAATTGGCCATAACAGATGTGACAGGGCCTTTACATCCTGTTTGCACCTCTGGGGACCTGCACAGACGCTGTCCTGCTCACACACTGACCCCAGTGCCAAGGGACAGGCACGGCTTCTGTCAGACCACCATGGGGTGCCACTCTCTGCCCCCTTCTGGCCTTGGGGAGACATGAAGGGTTGCTCTGAGGAGCTGTTTGTCTCTGTGTGCATATGTCGTGCTTAGACTCGTTTAGCGAATGTCCAACTCCAGTTAACCTAGTTAAAGTCACAGTTTCAAGGGCAAACTGAAGGCCCATTTCTCACAAACCAGTCCACTCAAGGTGGAAATGTACTTTATGTGACTGGTACCCTCAGGTCTGTCTGCCTCTGGTGGGTAACAGGGTGCGTGTTTACACCGAACACTAAGTGCACATCAGACATCGATTTCTAACTTCTGCGTAACGTGTTGACAGACATAATCTTGTCTCTGAGTAGAAAGTGAATGACTCACTTTCTTTGAGGTTCATTAACTTTTTCAAACAGCTTAGGGAAAGGAATCGGTTTGGAAAATTGGTTCAGGACACCTGTACTTCTATTGATTTTTAACTTTTGATGTCACCAGAATAGGCAGCATGTCATTGTAGACACAGATCTCAAGCCTTAGCAGACGCAGAATGTGTGAAAATTTAGCACTTGTTGCTTGCGCTTCTAAGAACATACTCTTGTCCCATGACTGTACCTAATGTAGAAGATGAGAATTTTTAGAATTTAAGAAGGCCACTAATCAAGCATTTTATTTCTGAGGCAAAGCAGACGATGGTAATGATATTAACTACTACCATTAACCTTTCTCTGGTGCTTAGTATATGCCATTATGGACTTGAGTGTTTTACACACAGCACCTCATTCAGTCCTCCCAGCAATCCCGTGAGATTTTTGCAGATAAAGAGACTCAGTCACAGAGAGGTTAGTGACTTGTTGAGGTCACATGACTGGTTAAGTAGTTGAGCCAGGTCATTCAAGGCCATTCTAGAGAGAGTATCAGAATGTCCTTGGTCTTCTGGTGTTCTTTCCACTTTTCATCCAGAAACTACTTTTTCCCCAAGCTATTTAGACCTGAACATAGCAGTATTAAATAGGTATTGCTTTTCTTATTTTCATATTTATAGTTTATTCCTTTGTTCTTTTTAGTATCTGCATAAGCTTTTCAAGAGAGACCATCATAAAGGGCAGCGCTACCATGAAAAGCAGATTAGCCTTTATGCTGAATATGATCGACCAAACTTACTTCCCTTTCTCCGAGATAGTACCCATTGCCCACTTGAAAAGGTAAGTCACAGGGGTGCCTGGGTAGCTCAGTTGGTTAAGCGTCCGATTCTTGGTTTCAGCTGAGATCGTGATATCGCAATTTGTGAGTTTGAGCCCCAAGTCAGACTCCACCCTGATCACACAGGGCCTGCTTGGGATTCTCTCTCTTCTCTCTCTCTGCCCCTACCCTACTCACGTTGTGTTCTCTCTCTCTCTCTCTCTCTCTCTTTCTCTCTCTCTCTCTCAATAAATAAACTTAAAAAAAAGAAAAGACAAGGTAAGTTACAGACTCGTTCCGTACACTTCAGGCGAAGAAGTTGTCCTTGTTGGTAAGCTGTGGATCCTTCTAGTCTTCCTGTCACTCAGCCATCCCTGTTCATCGCTGTTGTTCTCAAAACATTAGGTTTTGCTGGGGCATTCTGATGAGAATTGGAGGTCCTATTGGCTAAGATTTTGGTGAAGAGCTGAAGCATTTCTGTGCCAGGTTTAATTGGAATAAGGGTTTAATCCAGGGTCTAGGACTCAATCAGCCATCAAGCAAAAATAGTAACCCTGGGGCGACTGGGTGGGTCACTCGGTTGAGCATCCAACTTCGGCTCAGATCATGATCTCACGTGGATTCAAGCCCCGTATTGGGCTCTGTGCTGACAGTTCAAAGCCTGGAGCCTGCTTTGGGTTCTGTGTCTCTCTCTATCTCTGTCCCTCCCCTGCTCACACCCTCTGTCTCTCTCTCAAAATAAATAAATAAACATTTAAAAAAATAGTATCGGGAGTCTGAGTCAGTTTACCAGGGTTAGAGTGGGGCCTCAGACCAGCCTAGGAGGGAGACCCAGGCTATCCCAAGCCAGAAGCAGTTGTCCCAGACTCGAGGTCAGTAACTCAGGGCCTGCACCCTGTCTGCTTTCCACGTCCACATCGTTGTGTTTCTGTATTTCTCCCTTATACTACATAACATTATAATTACAATAAATTACTAATCTCTTTGCCTCTATCCTGTACATTCTTTAAAGGACAAGGAGTTATCATCTTTGGTAAACCCAACGACCAGCACTCATTAGACATTTCCTAAATGTTGCATCCTGAGTGAGTGAGGGAATAAATGAATGCATAAAACTAGTAAATTTACTAGTAAAACTAGTAAATGAGCCTGCTGTTTCAACACAGTTGATACTTAACCACATATGTACTAGAAACTGGGCAATCTAAGGCCACCAGTTTCCCACGGTTCTTCATAGTGTCTGGAATGCTGTCTCACATCTAATATACTGTCTGGAATGCAGTCGAACATTCAGGTATCTTCCTGAATTCAGATGGCCAGATAACAAGTACTTTTTAGTCAGCTGTATGTATCAACAACAACAAAAAGATGTATTTGACCTGTAAGAGATTTGTATTAAGAAGTTAATTGAGGGGCGCTTAGGTGGTTCAGTTGGTTAAGCGTCCGGCTCTTGGTTTTGGCTCAGGTCATGATCTCATGGTTTGTGGGTTCGAGCCTTGCATTGGGCTCTGCACTGACAGTTCAGGGCTGCTTGGAGTCTCTCTTCCTGCCGCTCCCCCTCTCACATCTCTCTCTTTTTCGCCCGCTCTCTCTCTCGAAATAAATAAAAACTTAAAGAAAGAAACAAATTGATAATAATGCACCTTATGTGCACTGACCACTTTTATAGTTGCTTCTTCAACCATGTTGATAAATGTATTGGATTTATTATGAACCAATTTCAGCTCAGTTGATTTTCAAAATCTGTACTTAATGAAAAAATATCTTGCCTGCCTGTTAGTTGATGAAAACTTTTAACTTTTTAAAATTGGGTCCTAAGACATTTTCCCAAGAAGAAATTTGGAAATCCATCAACTTCCTCTAAAAAAATAAAAGCAGGTGTTTCCGTCTTCTCACTACAGAATCTGTAATCTAGGGGAAGAAAGTGAGACCCTTATTCTTTGAACGGTGCCCCTCCATTCATATCTCCCTTTCTGAGGAAATGACATTTGCTTCCAGGAAGATGGGGCTGAGTCTGGTTGACTCCTTAGACGGAGACCCACACCCCTGAGCAGCCACCACCTGTGCCTCTTCATTCACAGAACTCAGGTGTGGGGGTGCCTCTCACATCTCAGGATGTTTGCGTTTCTCACACTTTGAACTCATCTGGCGTTTTCTGGTCTAGTATGTTCAACAGAAGGCCCGCTGTTCTACCTAAAAGGGGAGCCTCGGAAAATTACAGATCTACCCATGTCCCTTGCAATACGTAAAACTTGCTTAGAACATCATATAGACCTTTTAGAATTTTTCTCTCTGATCCACTGAGAAGAGCCACTTGGGAGTAAATGAATTCAATGGAAGTCGGTTATGTTTTAAGTAGTTTTTTTTTTAAAGTTATCTCATGTTTTCCACTGAAAGAAAATTTTGAATAAAATGAATTAGAGCTGGTTATGGTAGAAACATGCCATTAAAAATAATCAAGTCAGTAATCTCCCTTTTTAGAACTTTGGAGATGAGCTCTCATGTTACAGATCATTGAGACTTCCTCATAAGAGATTATCTTTCATCAGGATCCATTGTGTATATCCATCTGTATATTTGCACAAAAATACATCATTATCCTTGCTCAGGTACATAATGCCATCTTAGAGAAGATATTCTTTAGTAACTCACTAAGGATCTCATTCCTTTATCCCTAGAAATGAGAACTTTATAAACATTTAATCATCTTAGAATGAATTCCTTATATGTTTACCTATAACCTGAAAAGAACTAATTCATTCTATATTTACTTATAACCTGAAAAAGCTAGCAATTTATAAAAAGCAAATGTGCCCCCCATGAAATGCATGCCACACACGCCAACTGTGAAGTGAAGGTCATGATTCAGGTTCACCTGTCTAAAGAGAGACTCAGAAAATCTGTATCATTTTCTATTAAATACAAAGTTAAGAACTTAATTTTTTAATGCCCCCACCAACGAAATCTTTGTTTCAGAAGAGTGTATAGATGTTTAGTCCTGTAAATGCTTTGGTGGTATTTTGGTGCTTATTTTAATTTAAATGGGAAGTGGTTAATGTTTCAAGGCTTTATTATTCAAAGCATGTTGACCCTCTCTTGTTGATAATTCACTTCTGGCAGAATAGTTCTGTCTTCTTCTGCTTATCTGCCTTTGTGGGGATTTGGGTTGAGAGGTGAGGTGACTTCAAATGATGGCTGGTTGAAATCTTCAAGAATCCCAGTCAAACTTAGTTTGTATTGCTTGAAATCCCACAATATTTGGCCAAAAACTTTATAGAGATTCTGACATCACATCAGAAGCCCTTTAAGAAAGTGGGATCCAGTGTTCAGGATTTAAAATCACCACAACTCCTAAATTCTAAAACTAATCATAAGCCTTTATGAAACTATGGTTCCTTCTAAAGAAGATACATAGGTGGTAGGAATTTCTAACATTGACAGCAATTTAAAAAGACCATAAAACTCGTTTATGTTTCCATTGTGCCTTATAACATGTGCTGTGTTTTCATGTACGTTATTTTTATTTAATCTCTACAAAGGCACAGGTAGGTGGATAAAATCATTTTATCCCCAACAAGCTGAGTCTTCAGGAATCAAAAGAAACAACCCAGAATCTAGAGCTAATAAGCCAAAGGGCCTAGACTTGGAAGTTGGATCTCTTAAGTTAGGTGCCCTAGTCTTTTCTCAGGTTTAAAACGTTAATTAAAATAATAACAGTAATATTGATAATCCTTAGTATTGCAAGAATCATGAAAGACATCAGTTTTTTTTTATTTTTTCAATGTTTTTATTTTTAATTTTTTTAATATTTATTTTTGAGAGAGAGAGACAGAGTGTGAGCAAGGGAGGGGCACAGAGAGAGAGAGACACAGAATCGGAAGCAGGCTCCAGGCTCTGAGCTGTCAGCACAGAGCCCGACATGGGGCTTAAACCCATGAACCGAGAGATCATGACCTGAGCTGAAGTCAGACACTTAAACTGACTGAGCCACCCAAGCGCCCCAAAAGACATCAGTTTTTAAACTAAATTGTCAACAGGTACTAGTTTTCGTTTCCAAATCTCATTTGTTTATGCCTAGAATAGATAAAAGCAGAATATGAGCTGTGCAGCTTTGGAAATTTATGCTTGAATTTAAGATCTCCCTCATATGTAATGGCATTTACAAGGTGGCAGTATTTATGAATTTGAAGAAGTAAAGCTGAGAGATGCAACGTTTATGGATTCCCATTAATGACCTTTAAAGAGAAGACTGGATAAATGATGGCAGGGTCAAGGCTGGGTGGAAATTATTATTTAATTTATAGATGATAAAGTTCTTGTTAGTTACTCCCAAATTTCTCACTCGGTTCCTTACCTTTATACTAAATCAGGAAAAGGAAAATTAAAACATTACTTCTGCATCATTTTTTACTCCCTTTCTGTCATTATTCTTTTTCCTTTTATTTTTTGCTATAATTCTCCCTTTCTCTGTGTGTGTGTGTCTGTCTGGGTCTGTGTCTGTCTCCCTCCTGTTGGCTTTAAAAATCTTAGTTTCCCTACTCTTTCCTCTAGAGGGAGCACTGTGGCCCAAGAACGTTCAAGAATCTAGGGAAACATGGTTTTATGCATTGTGTCAATAATAGAAAAATTCTATGTACCAGAAATATTTTCTTTTTACAGTTTATTCAGAATTTGTAGAGATTTCTAGAGTCTCTGCCTTCTCATATATGAGAAAAGAATAATAATTTCAGATACTGTCAGAAACTAGTCCTAAAACGTTTAAAAATCTGGGAAAACTCAAATTTCAGACTCAGATTATCTTTGAGCTTGGTGTTACACATCCTCTTGCATTCCAGACCATTCTTCACTTCAGACTTGCCCTTAGATGTTTCTTCCCACATGACTTGTCGTTTTTGAATAATATTCGAATATAGCTTCTGGCAGCGCCATCCTGTGGAATGTTCTGCAGTGATGAAAATGTGCTGCCCTGACAAGACAGCCAGGAGCCACGGCAGTCAAGTGGTCGAGAGAAGTGTCTAGAGAGGAACTGAATTTTTCATTTGAATTTAAATAGCCACAGACAACAAGAGACTACTGTCTTAGCCCAGGTGAGCCTTCAGGCTACAAAGTCTGTGCAGTTTGAGACAAGCATGTTCTTAAATGCGCAAGAAAAGGGGAGATGGTGTTTTTTTTTTTTTCTTCCACTCTTTTTATTTTTATTTTTTTATTTTTTTTAAACTTTATAGTTTATTGTCAGGTTGGTTTCCATATAACACCCAGTGCTCTTCCCCACAAGTGACCTCCACCAAGACCATCACCCCCCATTACCTTTCCCCCTTCCCCTTCCCCCCTCAGTTTGTTTTCAGGATTCAAGAGTCTCTCATGTTTTGTCTCCCTCCCTCTCCCTAACTCTTCTCCTCCTTCCCCTCCCCATGGTCCTCTGTTGGGTTTCTCCTGTTAGACCTATGAGTGCAAACATATGGTATCTGTCCTTC
>JAQQST010001228.1:0-13155 GCA_028646485.1 Cryptoprocta ferox | reverse complement strand
CACTGCAAAGGAAACAATCAAAAAAACTAATAGGCAACCGACGGAATGGGAAAAGATAACTGCAAATGACCTATCGGATAAAGGGCTAGTATCCAAAATCTACAAAGAACTCACCAAACTCCACACCTGAAAAACAAACAATCCAGTGATGAAATGGGCAGAAGACATGAAGAGACACTTCCCCAAAGAGGATATCAAGATGGCCAACAAACACATGAAACAATGCTCAGCATCACTCATCATCAGGGAAATACAAATCAAAACCACACTGAGATACCACCTCACACCAGTCAGAGTGGCTAAAATGAACAAATCAGGAGACTACAGATGCTGGTGAGGATGTGGAGAAACGGGTACCCTCCTACACTGTTGGTGGGAATGTAAACTGGTACAGCCGCTCTGGAAAACAGTGTGGAGGTTCCTCAAAAAACTATCAGTAGAACTCCTCTATGACCCAGCAATAGCACTGCTGAGGATTTACCCAAGGGATACAGAAATGCTGATGCATAGGGGCACACGTACCCCAATGTTTGCAGCAGCACTTTCAACAAAAGCCAAATCGTGGAAAGAGCCTAAATGTCCATCAACTGATGAATGAATCAGGAAGATGTGGTTTATCTATACAATGGAATACTACATGGCAATGAGAAAGAATGAAATCTGGCCATTTGTAGCAACGTGGATGGACCTCGAGGGTGTCATGCTAAGCAAAATAAGTCAGGCAGAGAAGGACAGATACGATATGTTTTCACTCATAGGTCTAACAGGAGAAACCTAACAGAGGACCATGGGGAGCGGAAGGAGGGAAAAGAGTTAGGGAGAGGGAGGGAGACAAAGCACAAGAGACTCTTGAATACTGAAAACAAACTGAGGGCAGAAGGGGAAGGGGGAAAGGGGAAGGGGGTGATGGTCATGGTGGAAGACACTGGTGGGGAAGAGCACTGGGTGTTATATGGAAACCAACTTGACAATAAACTACAAATTTAATAAATAATACCATAATAGTAGGGGACTTCAATACACCCCTTACAGCAAAGGACAGATCATCTTAACAGAAAATCAACAAGGAAACAATGGTTTTGAATGACACACTCGAGCTGGTGGACTTAACAAATATATTTACAACATTTCATCCTAGAGCAGCAAAATACACATTCTTCTCCAGTGTACATGGACCATTCTCCAGAATATATCACATACTGGGGCATAAATCAACACTCAACAGGTACAAAAAGATCAAGATCATACCGTGCATATTTTCAGGCCACAGTGCTATGAAACTCAATATCAACCACAAAAAAAAAAAAAATGTAGAAAGATAACAAATACCTGGCAACTAAAGAACATCCTACTAAAGAATGAATGGGCTAACCAAGAAGTTAAAGAGGAAATTAAAAAGTACATGGAAGCCAATGAAAAGGACAACACCACAGCCCAAAACCTCTAGGACATAGCAAAGATGGTCATAAGAAGGAAGTATATAGCAATCCAGGCCTTCCTAAAGAAGGAAGAAAGGTCTCAGATACACAACCTAATCTTATACCTTAAAAAGCTGGGGGGAAAAAACAGCAAATAAAACCCAAAACCAGCAGAAGACAGGAAATAATAAAGATTAGAGCAGAATCAATGTTATCGAAACGAAAAAAGCAGTAGAACAGATCAATGAAACCAGGAGCTGGTTCTTTGAAAGAATTAAGAAAATTGATAAACCCCTAGCCAGTTTGAACAACAACAACAACAACAAAAAAAAAAAAAAAAAAAAAAAAAAGAAGAAGAAGAAGAAGAAAGAAAAAAGAAAGATCCCTAATAAATAAAATCAAGAATGAAAGAGGGGAGGTCACAACCAACACAGCAGAAATACAAATAATAATAAGAGAATAGTACGAGCAACTATACGCCAATAAAATGGGCAATCTTGAAGAAATGGACAAATTCCTAGAAACACAGAAACTACCAAAAATGGAACAGGAAGAAATAGGAAATGTGAACACACCCATAATCAGTAAAGAAATTGAATCAAATCAAATCAAAATCAAAAATCTCCCAAAAAACAAGAGTCCAGGGCCAGATGGCTTTCCAGGGGAATTCTAACAAACATTTAAATTTTTTTAATGTTTATTTATTATTGAGACAGAGAGAAACAGAGCATGAGTGGAGGAGTGACAGAGAGAGAGGGAGGCACAGAATCCGAAGCAGGTTCCAGGCTCTGAGCTGTCAGCACAGAGTCCGACGTCGGGCTCGAACCCACAAACTGTGAGATCATGACCTGAGCTGAAGTCGGTCACTTAACCGACTGAGCCACCCAGGCGCTCCTCTAACAAACATTTAAAGAAGAGTTGGGGCGCCTGGGTGGCTCAGGCAGTTGAGCGTCCGACTTTGGCTCAGGTCATGATCTCACAATTCATGGGTTCATTCCCATGCCACGCTCTATGCTGACAGCTCAGAGCCTGGAGCATGCTTCAAATTCTGTGTGTGTCTCTCTCTCTGCCCCTCCCCTGTTCATGCTCTGTTTCTCTCTGTCTCTCATAAATAAATAAATGTTAAAAAAGAAGTTAAAAAAATAAAGAAGAGTTACCACCAATTCTTTTTAAGTTGTTTCAAAAAAATAGAAATAGAAGGAAAACTTCCAAACTCATTCTATGAAGCCTGCATTACCTTGATTCCAAAACCAGACAGAGACCCACTAAAAAGTAGAACTACAGAGCAATTTCCCTGATGAACATGGATATAAAAATTCCCAACAAGATACTAGTCAACCGGATCCACAATACATTAAAACTATTACTCACCAACACAATGGGATTTATACCTGGGAGGCAGGGCTAGTTCAATATCTACAAAACAATGTGACACATCACATTAATAAAAGAACAGACAAGAACCACATGATCCTCTCAAATGATGCAGAGAAAGCATATGACAAAATGCAGCATCTTTTCTTGATAAAAAAAAAAACAAAAAACCTCAAGAAAGTAGGGATAGAGGGATCATACCTCGAGATCATAAAAGCCATATATGAAAGACCCAATGCTAATATCATCCTCAATGGGGAAAAACAGAGTTTTCCCCCTAAAGTCAGGAAAAGACAGGGATGTCCACTCTTGCCACTGTTATTCAACATAGTATTGGAAGTCTTAGCCTCAGCAATCAGACAACACAAAGAAATAAAAGGCATCCATATGGGCCAGGAAGAGGTCAAACTTTCACTCTTCACAGATGACATGATACTCTATATGGAAAACCCAAAAGATTCCACCAAAAAACTGCTAGAACTGATCCATGAATACAGCGAAGTTGCAGGATAAAAAATCAATGCACAGAAATCAGTTGCATTCCTATACACCAATTATGAAGCAACAGAAAGAGAAATCAAGGAATTGATTCCATTTACAACTGCACCCAAAACCATAAAATACTTAGGAATAAACCTAACCAAGGAAGTGAAAAATCTATACATCTATAGCTTATCAAAGAAATTGAAGAAGACACACACAAAAAATGGAAAAATATTCCATGCTCCTGGATTGGAAGAACAAACATTGTTAAAATGTTGATACTACCCAAAGCAATCTACATATTCAATGCAATCCCTATCAAAATAACACCAGCATTATTCACAGACCCAGAACAAACAGTCCTAAAATTTGTATGGAACAAGAAAACACCCGAAATAGCCAAAGCAATCTTGAAAAAGAAAATCAAAGCTGGAGGAATCACAACTCCAGACTTCAAAATGTATTACAAAGCTGTAATCATCAAAACAGTATGGTACTGGCACAAAAACAGACACTCAGATCAATGGAACAGAAGAGAGAACCCAGAAATGGACTCACAAATGTATAGCCAACTAATCTTTGACAAAGCAGGAAAGAATATCCAATGGAATAAAGACAGTCTCTTCCACAAATGGTGCTGGGAAAACTGGGAAGCATCATGCAGAAAAATGAACGTGGACCACTTTTACACCATACACAAAATAAACTCAAAATGGATGAAAGACCTAAATGTAAAACAGGAAGCCATCAAAATCCTAGAGGAGAAAGCAGTCAAAAACCTCTTTGACCTCGGCTTCAGCAACTTCTTACTCAACACGTCTCTGGAGGCATGGGAAACAAAAGCAAAAATGAACTATTGGGACCTCATCAAGATAAAAAGTTTCTGCACAGCAAAGGAAATAATCACAGCAAAACAAAAAGGCAACCAACAGAATGGGAGAAGATATTTGCAAATGACATATTAGATAAAGGGTTAGTATCCAAAATCTATAAGAACTTATCAAACTCAACATCCAAAAAACAATCTAGTGAAGAAATTAGCAAAAGACATGAACAGACACTTCTCCAAAGAAGACATACAGATGGCCAACTGACAAGTGAAAAAATGCTCAACATCACTCATCATCAGGGAAATACAAATCAAAACCACAATGAAATACCACCTCACTCCTGTCAGACTGGCTAACATTAATAACTCAGCCAACAACAGATGTTGGCAGGATGCAGAGAAAGAGGATCTCTTTTGCACTGCCGGTGGGAATGCAAACTGGTCCAGCCACTCTGGAAAACAGTGTGGAGGTTCCTCAAAAATTAATACGACCCAGCAAGTGCACTACTAGGTATCTATCCAAGGGACACAGATGTGCTGTTTCAAAGGGGTAGATGCACCTCAATGTTTACAGCAGCACTATCAACAACAGCCAAAGTATGAAAGAGCCCAAATGTTCATCAAAGGATGAATGGATAAAGATGTGGTTATATATATATATATATATATATACACATATACATAACATACATACATACTACTTGGCAATCAAAAAGAATGAAACCTTGCCATTTGTAACTAGGTGGATGGAACTGAAGGGTATTATGCTAAGCGAAATTAGTCAAAGACAAATATCATATGACTTCACTCATATGAGGAATTAAAGTACAAAACAGATGGACATAAGGGAAGAAAAGCAAAAATAATATAAAAACGGGGAGAGGGACAAAACATAAGAGATTCTTAAACACAGAGAACAAACAGAGAGTTGCTGGAGGGGTTGTGGGAGGGTGGATAGGCTAAATGGGTAAGGAGCATTAAGGAATCTACTCCTGAAATCATCGTTGCACTATATGCTAACTAACTTGGATGTAAAATAAAAAATAAATTAATTAAAAAAGGAAAAAAGAATACTAGCTGGGATCAACAATAGCCAAATTACGGAAAAAGCTCAAATTTCCATCAACTGAGGAATGGATAAAGAAAATGTGGTATATATACACAATGGAATACCACTCCCCAGTCAAAAAGAATGAAATCTTGGCATTTGCAACAATGTGATAGAACTAGTTTATTATGCTAAGCAAAATCAGTCAGTCAAAGAAAGACAAGTATCATATGATTTCAATCATAAGTGGAATTGAAGAAACAAACCAGAACAACATAGGGGAAGGGAAGGAAAAATCAGATAAAAACAGAGGGTGGCAAACCATAAAAGACTCTTAAATACAGAGAACAAACTGAGGATTGCTGGAGGGGATACAGGCGGGGGGATGGGCTAAAAGGGTGATAGGCATAAAGAGGGCACTTGCTGGGATGTGTGTTGGGTGTTATATATAAGTGATGAATCATAGGGTTGTACTACTGAAACCATTATAACTTGATTTTAAATATTAAAAAGAAAAAAAAAGAACACTAGCTGGGGTTGAAAAAAGCGTAGAGGCACCACAGAATTCTTTGGTGCACAGATCAAAGAACTAAAATCTAGTACGGCCGAAATTAAAAATGCTATAACCAAGATGAAATGTCAAATGGATGTCATGATGGTGAAGATGGAAGAAGCAGAGCAGTGAATCAGTGACATAGAAAAAATTATTAAAAATAATAAAGCTAAAAAAAGGGAAACAAAGCTCAAGGATCATGATTTTAAAAAATCATAATATAAGACAAATAACTCAGCAACTTATTAAAGAGGAGTTAACATTCATATGATAATAGTCCAAGAAGATGAAAAGACCAAAAAAAGGCAGGCTTACATGAGCAAATTATAGCTGAAAACTTCCCTAATTTGGGGAAAAACACATACATCAACATCCAAGAAGCACAGAGAACTCCTATCACATTAAACAACAAACTGACCATCACCAAAGCAGATCATAGTCAAATTCACAAAATACAGACAAGGAAAGAATCTTGAAAGCAGTAAGGGAAAAAAGTCCTAAATCTAAAAGAGAAGACAAATCAGGTTTGCAGCAGATCTGGCCATAAAAATTTGGCAAGCCAGAAAGTAGAGGCAGAACATATTCAACATTTTGGATGGGAAAAATAGTAGCCAAGAATTATTTATCCAGCAAGGCTGTCATTCAGAATAGAAGAAGAGACAGAGTTTCCCAGGCAAACAAAAACTAAAGCAGTTCATGCCCACTAAACCAGTCTTGCAAGAAATCTTAAGTGGAACTCTTTGAGTGGAGAAAACAAAACAAAACAAAAAAGACCAAAAGCAACAAAGACTGGAAAGGACCAGAGAATATCACCAGAAACACCAACTCAAAACACCAACTCTACAGGCAACACAACGGCACTACAATCGTACTTCAATAATCACTTTGAATGTAAATGGAGTAAATGCTGCAAACAAAAGACATAGGATATCAGAATGGATTAAAATAATAATATCTATCTATATTATACCTACAAGATATTCATTTTAGGCTTAAAGACACCTGCAGATTGAAAGTGATACTTATAGCAGACAAACTAGAATTTAAATCAAAGACTGTAACAAAAGATGTAGAAGGGCATTATATCATAATTAAGGGGACTATCCACCAAGACGACCTAACAATTATAAATATTTATGCCCCCAAATTGGAGGCACTCAAATATATTAATCAGTTAATCACAAACATAAAGAAACTCATTGATAATAATACTATAATACTACCTATTAATACTTATATAACAGTACTGACATAGGGGACTTCAACTTCCCACTTGCAGCAATGGACAGATCATCTAAGCAGAACATCAACAAGGAAACAATGGCTTTGAATAACACACTGGACCAGGTGGACTTAACAAATATATTTACAACATTTCATCCTAGAGCAGCAGAATGCATGTTCTTCTCTTCTCAAGCGTACAGGGAACATTCTCCCGAATGAGATCACAGATCAGCCTCAACGAGTACAAAAAGATGGAGATCATACCATGTATATTTTCAGAACACAATGCTATGAAACTCGAAATCAACCCCAAGAAAAAATTTGGAAAGGCCACAAATACTCAGAGGGTAAAGAACATCCTACTAAAGAATGAATGGGTTAACCAAAAAGTTAAAGAGGAAATTTAAAAAGTATATGGAACAAATGAAAATAGAAAACACAATAGTCCAAAATCTTTTGGATGCCGCAAAGGCAGTCTTAAGACTGAGGTGTATAGCAATCCAGGCCTTCTAAAGAAAGAAATGTCACAAATACACAACCTAACTTTACACTTAAAGGAGCTAGAAAAGGAACAGCAAATAAAGCCCAAAACCAGCAGAAGGGAAATAATAAAGATTAGAACAGAAATCAATGGCATCAAAATTTAAAAACCCACTACAACAGATCAATGAAACTAGGTGTTGCATTTTGAAAGAATTAACATAATTGATAACCCCCTAGCCAGGTGTATCAAAAAGAAAAAGGACTCAAATAAATAAAATCGCAAATGAAAGAGGAGAGATCACAACCAACATTGCAGAAATACAAACAGTAATAACATAATAAAAACATCATAAGCGAGCAGTTATATGCCAACAAATTGGGCCATCAGGAAGAAATGGATAAATTCCTAGAAACACATAAACTACCAAAACAGAAACAGGAAGAAATAACAATTTGAACAGACCCATGACCAGTAAAGACACTGAATCAGTAATCAAAAATCTCCCAACAAATAAGAGTCGAGGGCCAGATGGCTTCCCAGGAGAATTCCACCCAACATTTAAAAAAGAGTCAATACATATTCTTTTGAAGTTGTTCCAAAAAATAGAAATATGAAGAAAACTTCCAAACTCATTCTATGAGGCGATCATTACCTTGATTCCAAAACCAAAGACCCCACTGAAAGAAAGAATTGCAAACCAATTTCCCTGATGAACATGGATGCAAAAATCCTCAACAAGATACTAGCAAATCGAATTCAGCAGTCCATTAAAAGAATTACTCACCATAATCAAGTGGGATTTATTCCTGGGCTGCAGGGCTGGTTCAATATCCTCAAATATCTCAGTGTGATACATCACATTAATAAAAGAAAAGAACCATATGATCCTGTCAAAAGATGTAGAAATAGCATTTCACAGAAAGATTGGAGGCAAGATGGCAGAGAAGTAGGGAGCTCTGTATCTTTCGCCTGCCTGCATTTCTCAAACAAAGGACTGAAACCATAAGACTCTTAACTGCAGGAGTCTGGGAGGGAAAGAGACAGAGTCCACTAAGAAGACACCCTCATAGGTGCGTGACTGCGAACTGGGGAAGATAAAAACGGACTGGGTCCGGGAGGCACGGAGGGGAGGGAGCCCCCTCTGTGGAGAGCCGCGCAGAGCCACATAGAGCTGCGCAGAGCTTCGGAGAGATGAGGGGAAGAAAAACAGGCTGAAACTGCTCATAGAAAAGTCTCTGGAGAAGAGAAAAACCTCAGCCCAGGTCGGAGAGGGATCCTATCATCCCATCTATAACTGCAGGGCATCTGGAGAGAGATCCTTTCTCTCTGGCTGGAGCACTTTCCTTGGGCTGGGCGCCCCCATCCCAGGCAATGCCAGGAGAAAGTGCTCCCCTACTCCCCCTGCTCTGTCCCCTGCAGGTGGGAGTAGATTTCTGGCGGTATCATTGGAGTGTCATTGGAGTGTTGGGACTAGGATCTGGAAATGAGGCGGGGCTTGGGAAATACAACCCGGCCCACCTTGGCTGCACCCGCTGCACAGGGAGATTGGATCCAGGAGAGTGAGTTGCAATGCTTGGTTCGAGAAGGAACTGGGGCATTGCCATTTTTCACTCCACAACCACCAAGTCAGAGCCTCGAGGAGCGGCCCACAGGACCGAAGTGGAGGTGAGACCGACCTACACAAAACCACGCCTATCCGCACTGGAGAGCTGTCTTTTTTTTTTTTTTTTTTTTTACCGGACCTGAGGCAAGACCAGCATTGATATATTGCTGTGATTACTGTAGATCAATTCTTGCTACTCAGATATATTCTCCCCTATCTCATTCTTAACTCTCCCCCTGCCACCCCCCAGGGCACTCTGCTTATAAGTTTGCTTAAGCAGTCATTTTAATCTATTCTCTTGACACATATTCTACATATCCATATTACCTTCCTTTCTCTCTCTCTCTCTCTCTGGAATAATCAAACTATATAGTTTACTTGGGTAACATTATCTTCATTCTTTTTCTCCTCGCCTCCTACCATATTCTCCTCTCTCTCTCTGAATTAAGCCTTTTAGTCTCTCTGTCTGGTCAATGTTCACTTTTGCTTCTTCCCCACCCATCACTTCTCTTTGTATATGCTCTTCCATCAGCACTGCCTCAACCCTGCTCTTTATCTGTAGCTGGAATTTCTGATTTTATGCTTTTAGACTGTCCTTTGTCTTTTGTTGTTTTAGTCACCTCCCCTTTTATTTTTCTTTTCCCTTTTGGTTTGCTTGTTTGTTTGACCTGTCTGTGCATTTGCGTGCGTTTGTTTCATGTGTGTTTGTCTGCTGGTTTTCCTTTTCAGGGCTACCTCAAGAAACAAGCCAAAGTACACATGGTCAAGAGTCCCAAATATCACTAAGCAGGGAAATAAAATAACCAAAGACACAACAAGAGAAAACAAGGGACACCATTAAAAGAACACTTCCATAACGGGCAGGCCGTGGACAGTCAACAACCCTCCTTTAATATAGCAATACTCAGAGGTCCAGAGAGCATAACAAACTTTTAAAACCGGCAAGAGATAGAAAGCTACCCAAAATGACGAACAGAAGAACTCTCTTCTAAAGAAATTCCGGGAAGAAGTCACAGCTACAGAATTGCTCAAAACAGATATAAGCAACATAACTGAGCAAAAATTTAGAACAATTGTCATAAAACTAATTGCTGGGCTTTAAAAAAGCAAGGAAGACATCAGGGAAGCTATTGATACAAAGACTATGGACCTTGAGCAGCGTTGGTGGTATAGTGGTGAGCATAGCTGCCTTTCAAAGACTATGGACCTTAAAAATACTTGTGACGAATTAAAAAGTGCTATAAATGAGGTGCATAATAAAATGGAAGCAGCCACCGTACAGAATGAAGAGGCAGAGAGGAGAATAGGTGAAGGAGAAGACACGATTATAGGAAAAGAGGAAGCCGAGAAAAAGAGAGATAAAGTGATCCAGGAGCATGAAAGGAGAATTCCGGAACTGAGTGATACAATCAAACGGAACAATATCTGTATCATAGGAATTTCTGAAGAAGAAGACAGAGACAAAGGTGCTGAAGGAGTACTTGAACAAATGATACCTGAGAACTTCCCCAATCTGGGGAAGGAAACAAACACTGAAATCCAAGAGGCTCAGAGAACTCCCCTCAGACGTAACTTGAATCGACCTTCTGCATGACATATTATAGTGAAACTGGCAAAATATAAGGATAAAGAGAGAATTCTGAAAGCAGCTAGGGATAAAAGGACTCTAACATACAAAGGGAAACCTATCAGTGTGGTTACAGACCTATCTACTGAAACTTGGCAGGCCAGAAAGGAATGGCAGGAAATCTTCAATGTGATGAACAGAAAAAATATGCAGCCAAGAATCCTTTATCCAGCAAGCAAGGAATTCATCACCACCAAACCAGGCCTACAAGAAATCCTGATAGGGACTCTATGAGGGAAATGGTGCAAGGAATACAAGGTACCAGAGATACCACTAAAAGCATGAACCTTACAGAGAACACAATGACTCTAAACCCATATTTTTCAATAATAACACTGAATGTAAATGGACTAAATGCTCCAATCAAATGACATAGAGTAGCAGAATGGATAAAAAAAACTAAATCCATTTATTTGCTGTCTTCAAGAGACTCATTTTAGACCTGAGGACACCTTCAGATTGAAAGTCAGGGGATGGAGAAATATCTATCATGCGACTGGAGGTCAAAAGAAAGCCTGAGTAGCCATACTTGTATCAGACAAACTGGACTTTAAAGTAAAGGCAATAACAGGAGATGAAGAAGGGCATTATATAATAATTACAGGGCCTATCCATCAGGAAGAGATAACAATTATAAACATCTATGGACTGAATTTGGAAGCACCCAAATACATAAAACAATTAATCACAAACAGAAACAATCTTATTGATAAGAATGTGCTAATTGCAGGGGATTTATTACTCCACTGACAGCAATGGATAGATCAACCAGCCAGAAAATCAATAAAGAAACAATGGACCTGAACAACACATTGGAACAGACAGATTCAACGGATATATTTAGAACTCTACATCCTGAGGCTATGGAATTCACTTTCTTCTCGAGTGCACATGGTACATTCTCCAAGATAGACCACATACTGGGTCATAAAGCAGCCCTCAATAAATATAAAAGAATTGAGAAGATACCATGCACACTTTCAGATCACAATGCTATGAAACTTGGAATCAATCACAGGAAAAAGTCTGGAAAACCTCCAAAAACATGGAGGTTAAGGAACACCCCACTAAAGAAAGATTGGGCCAATCAGGCAATTAGAGAAGAAATTTAAAAATATATGGAAACAAATGAGAATGAAAGTACAACAATCCAAACTCTTTGGGATGCAGCAAAGGCAGTCCTAAGAAGAAAGTATTGCAATCCAGGCCTATTTCAAGAAAGAAAAAGCACAAATACAAAATCTAACAGTGCACTTAAAGGAACTAGAAGGAGAGCAGCAAGAGCACCCCAAACCCAGCAGAAGAAAAGAAATAATAAAGATCACGGCAGAAATAAACAATATAGAATCAAAAAAAAAAAAAAACAAACAGTTGAACAGATCAACGAAACCAAGAGTTGGTTTTTTGAAAAAATACACAAAATTGATAAACCTGTAGACAGGCTTCTCAAAAAGAAAACAGAGAGCACCCAAACAGACAAAATCATGAACGAAAATGGAGCTATTACAACCAATCCTTCATACATACAATCAATTATCAGAGAATACTACAAAAATTTATATGCCAACAAACTGGACAACCTAGAAGAAATGGACAAATTCCTATACACACATGCACTACCAAAATTCAAATGGGAAGAGATAGAAAATCTGAACAGACCCATAACCAGTGAAGAAATTGAAATAGTAATAGCTATCAAAAATCTCCCAATGAATAATAGCCCTGGGCCATATGGTTTCCCTGGGAAATTCCACCAGACGTTTAAAGCAGAGTTAACACCCATTCTTCTCAAGCTGTTCCAAAAAATAGAAATGGAAGGACACTTCCGGACTCATTCTACAAAGCCAGCATCACTTTGATTCCCAAACTGGACAGAGACCCAGCAAAAAAAAGAGAACTACAGGCCAATACCCTTGATGAATACAGATGCAAAAATCCTCAACAAGATACTAGCAAATCGAATTCAACAGCATATAAGAATTATCCACCATGATCAAGTGGGATTCATTCAGGGGTTACAGGGCTAGTTCAATATTCGCAAATCAATCAATGTGATACATCATATTAACAAAAGAAAAGATAAAAACCATATGATCCTGTCGATAGATGCAGAAAAAGCATTTGACAAAATACAGCATCCTTTCTTAATAAAAACCCTCGAGAAAGTCGGGATAGAAGGAACTTACTTAAACATCATAAAAGCCATTTATGAGAAGCCCGCAGCTAATATCATCCTCAATGGGGAAAAACTGAGAGCTTTCCTCCTGAGATCGGGAACACGACAGGGATCTCCACTCTCACCACTGTTGTTTAACATAGTGCTGGAAGTCCTAGCATCAGCAATCAGACGACAAAAGGAAATAAAAGGCATCAGAATTGGCAAAGATGAAGTCAAACTTTCACTTTTCGCAGATGACATGATACTCTACATGGAAAACCCGACCAACGCCACCAGAAGCCTACTAGAACTGATCCATGAATTCAAGCAAAGTCGCAGGGTACAAAATCAACG
>JAQQST010001226.1:0-13162 GCA_028646485.1 Cryptoprocta ferox | reverse complement strand
TCCATCCACTTTGCTACAAATGGCCAGATTTCATTCTTTCTCATTGCCATGTAGTATTCCATTGTATAGATGAACCACATCTTCCTAATCCATTCATCAGTTGATGGACATTTAGGCTCTTTCCATGATTTGGCTATTGTTGAAAGTGCCGCTACGAACATTGGGGTACAAGTGCCCCTATGCATCAGCACTTCTGTATGCAGAAGTTCTGGGGAACAATACGCTTTTGACCTGTTATGTCTCTCATGTATGAATTTACTGATGTTCAGAAAGTTGACTTTTCAGTGGACGATTTTTTGGTTAGTGTGTTCATACGGTTTCTAACATGAATTCTCTGTTATGTAATGAAATAATTATTTATGAATGAAGCTCTACTCACATTTAATAACACAGAAAACTACTCTCTCCTATGAATCATCTGATTTATAAATGTTGGTTTGAGTTAAAGTTTTCTTACATTTACTGAATTCACAGAATGAGATTCCTTTTTAAAAATTAAAGTACATTTTTAATTAAATTTGGATTGTAAAACTGTTTTTAAAAAGTTTTGCTGTACACAAATGAACTATATTACAGTTCTGGCATACAAAGATATGTCTAATTGACACTACTCTCCTTCTTGCAGATGCCTCCAATCTATGCTAACCTTGGAGTTCCATCTAAGTAAGAGTTAGCTCCCCTCATTCCACCCAGAACTGTCCATCATCCATTCCCCAATCAATTTCCAGTGCCCCTTCAAATATGTAGAGGCCCACAAAAGGAAGTCTTCCTTTCTCCTAGATGTTACTGTGTTGACAAAAGGTCAACATATCTTCTTTTTCTGGCTTAGTAATGTAGAACTGTTGTATGTATGTATGTATGTATGTATGTATGTGTTTATAACGTTTATTTTGAGAGAGAGAGAAAGAGAATGGAGGAGGGGCAGAGAGGGAAAGGGAGAGAGAGAGAATTCCAACAGGCTCTGCGCCAGCTGTGCAGAGCCTGATATGGGTCTCAAATTCACAAACCATGAGATCATGACCTGAGTCAAAATCAAAAGTTGGACACTTAACTGACTGAGCCACCCAGGCGCCCCTAGGATTGTATTTTTTTAAAATGTGCCTGGGAATAAAAAGGTTGAGAATCACTATCTCAGTAATCCTTCTAAATTAGTCTTTGAAATCCTTATTTTCAAACCCCTGGGCTTGTACACCAGTCTTCATTAACTTAATTTCCTTTTATTACCCAAAGGAAAAAAGCCACACTAATAAAAAAGAAACATGACAGCCTCAATCTGCTTTTGCTAAAGGATGGTAGCAGCTACCATAATAAAATTTTATACCACAAAATCTTCAACAAAACAGTAAATGCCTTAACTTTTAGCCACAAAAAAAGGGAATAGTGTCACGAAATCAGTGCATTTTCAGTTTTAAGTTAGCTTGGAAAGTTTTGGTAATTTAAAAAACTTATTTCTGGACTCCACACTCCTTAGAAAGGAACACCTATTGGGGCACCTGGGTGGCTCAGTTGGTTAAGCATCCGACTTTGGCTCAGGTCATGATCTCACAGCTTTTGAGTTCGAGCCCCGCATCAGGCTCTGTGCTGACAGCTTGGATCCTGGAGCCTGCTTTGGATTCTGTGTCTCCCTCTCTCTGCCCTTCCCCCACTTGCACTCTGTTTCTCTCAAAAACAAATAAACATTAAAAAAAACTCTTTAAAAGAAACAAATAGCTATCTCAGGGCATTGAAGACTTCTGCTAATGATTAGACAGAGTAAGTGGTACAGACAAGTACTTCCTTCAAGAACTAAAAGTGGTGGAACACAATATTAAATACATTTAATTTTGTGACGGCACTGGAGAGCTACCAAGAAGTGAGAAAATACAGGAATAGGATTAGAGATACGACATAACCTCTGGAATTTGGGAGTATTGAAAAGAGGTGTTTGCTAATTTTTAAAGCAAATACTGGGCAAGAGACCTTCAAACAGTTTTTAACAAATTTATGGGACCTGATGGGACAAATACTAGAATTAAGTTCCTTTGCAGAATGAGACACCAAGCAAATCTCCCCAAGTCTTACATCCCTAGGGTGAAAAACCCCCAGACAAGCCTTCCCTGGGACTGGTGCCCAGTCTCACACACTCTTAGTACAGGACTGGATAAAGACAGGCAGGGGTGCTCATGCTCTTGCCTAGTCACCTACAGAGTCAAAGGCAAATCTTCTCTGGAAGATGATACCATTCAGACCATCTCAGCGTCTCTGCAGTGTTTAATACACAGGTAGGTGATTTAAAATCACCAGGTATAGGGGGAAACAAGCATTACCAAAATCTGAAACAACAAATGGAAAAAGGTTTACAGAGATTCTAAATAATGGGGTAATCTCTAGACAAAGCAGAGGAAGACGATGAAGCAGAAGCATACTTTGCATAGATAATAGCAAGAAATTTCCCAAAATGTAAAGAAAAAACCCACCAAGCTACAAATTAAAAAAAAAAAAAAAACACCACAAACCCCAAACAAATACATAGGAAATCACACTTGGGCACACCACTGTGAACTGCTGGCAGCCAAAGACAAGACATAAATTTTGAAGGAGGGAGCGAAAAGGTAAAAAAAAGCACATTATCTTCAAAGCTTATTTTCTAAAAAACAACGGAAGACATATGTAGATTAATATAAATGAACATGGACTCTGAGACAATGACTAACCACATCAACTATAGATAAAATCCAAAAGCATGACATTAATACTATGTAAACCAAGAGGGAAATAAAGGAGCTAATGTTCTAGCTCCTCACCTCATCCAGAAAGTTTTGGAAGGGTAAAATAAATTAGTGCTAATTTAATTAATTTATGTTAGCCTTCAATAAGTGAAGTATGCATACAGTATTAATATCTGATGCAGTAAATTTTAAGGCAAAAAAGAACATCAGTGGCAGTAAGAACGAAGAACGAACATTTCATAATAATTAAGTTTCAATTAACCAGAAAGAGTATAACAATTCTAAATATGAATGTATGTAGAAACAAAGACAAAAATGGGTTGATATAAAGGAGAGGCAAATTCACAAATATTCTGGAAGATGAAACACTTCTTTAAGAATCTGTTAGAATGAAAGACAAAAAAGTCTGTAAGAATACAGAGGGTCTGCAAACACAGTCGGATTAATTTGTAGAGACTGGGAGAGGACAAGAGGATTACTCTTCCGAATGTGCAACTCTGTCTTCTCAGAAAACAAACTCAAATGCGAACAGTAGTGTCCCATAGTCACCTGGCACTAATGGCCATGTAGAGAATGTACCAACAAAACTTCCATGGAAGGAAAGAATTCCAGGTTTTGAAACCCATTTTCTTAATTTGTCTCTTTTCCAAACAGAATCTGTAAGAAATATAGATTTCTGTGGATGAGGCTGACAGTCCGAAGTGCTGACCTCTGGATCTGTGACCTGAGTCCCATGGTCTCAGGGCCAGTCCTAAGGTGACAAGTAAGGAGTCTGTAGGGCTGCTGTTTGCCTCATTGATCACTCTGGAGATATAGCTGGGAGAACTTTATGCCTCTTAGGTGTGAGTTACCTAGGCCATGGCAGGGAATTAATAAATAAGGGAACATATTGGTTAATAACTAAAGAGGCCTGTGAATATTCAAGTAAGCTTGTGGTTCTAATTTACCAATCTCAAAGTCAAATAAAAAAATGTTTATCCAAATTTCCACATACTAATAGATACTATAAACAATAAATAAGAGTGACTCCTGAAGGGGGAAAAAAAGTCCTTTCTTTGTGTCTTTAATGTCAATTTTCACAAAAACTTCTGGCTTCGCTTTATTATAAACCTAAATTGTCTATACTTTTGCCTTGATTTCGGTGTCCTTAGAAATGAAAAAAAAATTTTAGATCTCTGCTCATTAAGGACTTCCTTTAGTCAATAAAGAGTATTTTTGTTACCCAAGACATGAAAAGCTCAACAGCTCTGAACTTATAAAGCTGCTTCTCCATAACATGAAACAAGAAAGACTAAGTCCTCTCCTTGTAGATTTGCTATTATTTGCAGGGGCTTGACAATCCCAGTACCTGTCCAGTAACTAAGCGTAGCCATCATACATTGCTTATACACTTTCTCCAAAGTGGCTCCCACATATGTGTAATTGGACATCAGCTCTGTGATCTAGACATTCATTATTCTGACCAGAGGTAAGGTGGCTTTGGTTACCTCCTGCTTCTTAGTCACACAGTAGCCTCTCACTCCTTGGTATCCTCACACCATGTTTGTGGCACTGGACATGTTACTTCCCCAGTATTGGATTTCTGATGTATACTGAGCTGTGGCCTCCAGTTTAAGGCTTTCTTAAAGTCACTGCCTTTATAGGTCTTCTGTTTAGCATGAATTTTCTGGTGTTTAATAAGATTTGATCTGATGGTGAAGGCTTTTCCACACTCAGCACATATAAATGGTTTCTCTCCTGTGTGAATTCGATGATGCTCATGGAGTTGTGACTTCTTAATGAAGGCCTTCCCACAGTCACTGCATTCATAGGGTTTCTCTCCAGTATGAATTCTCCGATGCCGATTTAAGTGCGATTTCTGGATGAAGGACTTCCCACATTCAGTACAAATATAGGGTTTCTCTCCTGTATGAATCCTCTGATGCATAATTAGTGTTGATTTTCTTGCAAAGGCTTTCCCACATTCGCTGCACTCATAGTGTCTCTCTCCAGTATGAGATTGCTGATGTATATGGAGGCCTGACTTCCGAGTGAAGGCTTTTCCACAGTCACTACATTTATAGGGTTTCTCCCCAGTATGAATTTTCTGGTGTGTAAAGAGATTTGATCTGTCAGTAAAGGCCTTTCCACACTCAGCACATCTGTAGGGTTTCTCGCCTGTGTGAATTTGCTGATGTACATGAAGTTGTGACTTCTTAGTGAAGGATTTCCCACAGTCACTGCATTCATAAGGTTTTTCTCCAGTATGAATTCTCTCATGAGTAATAAAATGTGACTTGTGGAAGAAGGCCTTTCCACATTCAGTGCAAACATAGGGTTTTTCTCCTCTGTGAATTCTCTGATGCATACTTAGTGTTGACTTCTGGATGAAGGCTTTCCCACACTCAGTACATTCATAATGTCTCTCTCCAGTGTGGCATTTCTGATGTATCCTGAGCCGTGACTTCCAAGTGAATGATTTTCCACAATCACTGCATTTATAGGGTTTCTCTCCAGTATGAATTTTTTGGTGTTTGATGAGATTTGACCTGTCAGTAAAGGCCTTCGCACATTCAGTACATATATAAGGTCTCTCTCCAGTATGAATTTTCTGGTGTATAATGAGATTTGTCTTGTGAGTGAAGACTTTCCCACATTCAGCACATATAAAGGGATTCTCTCCTGTGTGAATTCGCTGATGCACATGGAGTTGTGACTTCTTTATAAAGGACTTTCCACAGTCACTGCACTCATAAGGTTTCTCTCCAGTATGAATTCTTTCATGTGTAATAAAATGTGACTTCCGTATAAAGGCTTTCCCACATTCAGTACATACATAGGGTTTTTCTCCTGTATGGATTTTCTGATGCATACTTAGTGTTGATTTCCTTGTGAAGGCTTTTCCACATTCAGTACATTCGAAGTGTTTCTCTCCAGTATAATTTTTTTTATGTATATTGAGGTTTGAATTCTGAGAAACATTTTTCCCACATTCACTGTATTCATAGGGTTTTTCTCCAATATGAATTCCCTGGCATCTGAACAGATCTGACTTCTGGATAAAGGCTTCTCCATATTCACTGCATTTACAGTGATTCTCCTCAGTTTGAGTTTCCTCATGACTTGACTTGAGGCAAAAGTCCTTCTCATATTCAGTGCATTTGTAGGGTTTCTCTCCTGTAGAAGCCTTCTGAGGTACAGCAAGTTGGGGCTTCTGAGTGAAGACTGTCTCACATATGCTATGTTCATGCTGTTTCTCCTGAGTATAAATACTTTGTTTTGCAAACAGGTATGACTTCTGGGTGAAAATTTTTACATAATCAGAAAATAAATTGAGATTCTCCCCAGTATGAATTTTGTGATGTTGAATGAGAGCCTGCTTATGACTCAGATGTTTCTTACACTGGTTATATTCACAATCATTCGTTTTTGTATGAGAATTCACAGGAGTGAAAATATTACCACATCCGATAATCTTACCAAGATTTTCTGTTCCACTGTTCCTATAATTACATAGGCTTACAATAGGCTTCAAACTCCTTCCAAATGAGTCATAGTTCTGGAGTCTTTTTCTTGCAGGAACGAGGTATGTGTTCACATGTTTAGTTTTCCCAATGTCCTTAGATTCACAGTCTCTCTCATTAGCTACTGTTTCCTTGTCGATAAAGGCAACATGACTTACACTTTTGTTCTGGTATTCCTCACATCTCTCTGTCTGTTTGTCATCTTGCCACAATTCTTCTAAAATGGAATATGGGTTATCTCTTGTAAAGAGATTAATTCTCTCAAACTGGATTGAAACTTCTTCAGACATTCCCTGCTGTAAAGTTTCAAAACCGACATCCCCATCTAAAAAAGAAGGAAAAAACAAATAAAACACACAAAGAAGAGTTAAGAACATAGGAGGGATAATATATACAGGTGATTTAGGGTGAATACAGAGAACTGTGAGAAGCTTTATATAACAAATATGTGTATGAATATACAAAATGTAAATAATATAGGATTTGTAATAGATTTATATGTAAGGTACAGCAGTAAAATGAACGTTACATTACATTTACTAAACAAGCAGTGGCAGCTAGATGCACCCGGCATTGTCCTAAGTTCTATGCTAACTCATGTAATCATCACACCCTTTCGCTCTTGGTATCATGCTTGTCTCTATTTTACAGATGAGGAAACTGAGCCACAGAAGAGTCAGGTAATTTGCCCAAATAAAATGTTTAGTAATTGAAGAAGATGAGTCTCAACCTGAAGCCACATCAGCTCCATGTAGCAGAACTACTTAATAAGGTGTCAGAGGGACAAAGTGACAAACTATGTGGCTTAAAAGAAGTATTTGGGTCTAGATTCTTATTATACTTATTATTCTTATCCTATCATTCTAGTTATCCTTCATCCAATAATCTCCCACTTTCTCCTTCCCTATTGGTCACTGTGCCCTAAATACCAATTTATTTATACAGAGTAAAACTATTGTAGCTTCAGTCTTTCTGACTTAGCCAAATGGCAAAAAATGACTATGATTCGATTCTTGGTTCTGGTTTGGGGTGCAGAGATACATGTACTCAACAGGAGGCATATAACAGCAGACAAGGGTGGCTGTCTGAAGCAGGGCCTGAAAGCTGTCCATCAAAATCTGTCCTCTTCCTTTCTTTAGTTTACAAACCCACTGAGAGAAGAATTTGTCATGTGTTAGATAATAGGTAGTAACTTTAGTTGGCCTCCATATAGCTATGACAGGATAAACATGGTATTTTGGGCAATGAAATCTAGCACCTAAAATGAACTAGTAAAAAAATATGGGATTAGCACATCCAAGTAAGGTTAGAATAAACTAAAGACTTCAGAAAGTATAGACATGGTTTTGAGTAAGAGGAGGAGGGCATCTAAGTGATATTTTCTAAAAGAGAAATGTTGGTAGAAATGGAAGAACGAATTATTTGAGAAGATGAATCACAGAGAAAGTAAAAAAAAAAACACAATAGAACATGATGAAATTTTGAAAGGTGAGCCATCTGCTCTTAGCATGCTGCATTGTAGCTGCTTTTCCTTCATACAAGTGGCCACCATATGGGCAAGGCATCAGTTATTCCCCTGAGTATTCTATACAAGGGCCAATGCCTGCTTGAGACACACAACCAATAGTGACAGCGTAAGATTCGTTTTCCTGACCCAAGCCTAGTGTTGGTCACAAATTATGGAATTGAGACCCTTGATTTCAATCTGAGACACACATCTGTCCCTAAATGCCAACTATAACTTTAAACTTGGGTGGGTTATATATATATATATATGACAGAGGCTCACAGGATTCGGCAAATGTAGCATAAAGCAGCATAGCTCAAAGTATGTAGTCACCAGGAGGCAGGTGAACATGATAGCAAGAGAAAAGAAAGACCCCTGTGGCAGTGGTGATCCTCTTGACATCCTGCTCACTGCACCAACTGTTAAGCTGCCTGCAAAGAAAGGACGTACCCTCACCCCAAATTTGGTTCAGATGTCAAGAGTGAGGACGTAATACACACACCAACAAGGTATGAAAAGGTTCACTGCTCAGCACGAGCAGTCGGGCTGACCGCGCCTATGAGCTTCCCACCAGCACCGAGGGAGGGAGCACCTGGGCTTTCTTATAGGTTTGCTCAGATGTGGAGCAGAAGGCAAGGAAAGAGGGTGAGGCTTAGGAGATGTCAGCAGTCAGACATCAAAAATGAAGTCAGATGTGACACCTAAAGCACAAGCCACAAAACTAAAATCAACAAGTGGGGCTATATCAAACTTTAAAGCATCTGTGCGCACAGTAAAAGAATCCAACAACAAAATAAAAGGAAAGCATATGGACCGGGAGAAGATATTTACAACCAGGTATCCAATAAGAGGTTAATATCCAAAATAGATTACAAAACCCATGCAACTCAATAGAAAAAAGCCAACCTAATTAAAAAAAACGGGCAAAGGACAAGAATACTCTATGCAGCAAGGCTGTCATTCAGAATAGAAGGAGAGATAAAGAGCTTCTCAGACAAACAAAACTTAACAAGAGTTTGTGACCACTAGCTTAATGGGGACTCTGTGAATGGAAAGGAAAGACCAAAAGTGATAAAAACAAGAAAGGAACAGTAAAGTCTGTAGAAACAACAACAAAACAAGCAATAAAATGGCACTAAATACATATCTACCAATAATTACTCTGAATGTAAATAGATTAAATGCTCCACTGAAAAGACAGGGTGTCAGAATGGGTAAAAAAATAAGACCCATCTATATGCTGCCTATAAGAGACTCGTTTTAGACCTAAAGATACCTGCAGATTGAAAGTGAGGGGATGCAGAAACATTTCCCATGCAAGTGGATGTCAAAAGAAAGCCAGAGTAGCAATATTGCTATCAGACAGACTAGATTTTAAACCAAACACTATAACAAGAGATGAAGGGCACTATATCATCACAAAGGGGCCTATCGAACAACATCTAACAACTGTAAACATTTATGTCCCCAACACGTGAACACCCAAATATATAAAACAATAACAAACATTAAGGCACTCACTGATAATGATACCGTAATAGTAGGGGACCCTAACACTCCACTTACAGCAATGGACAGATCATCTAAGCAGAAAATCAACAAGTAAGCAAAAGCGTTGAATGACACACTGGACCAGATGGACTTAACAGATATATTCAAAACATTTCATCCTAAAGCAGCAGAATACATACCCATTCTTCTCAAGTACATATGGAACATTGTCCAGAATAGATCACATTTAAAAATGCATGGAAACAAATGAAAATGAAACACGATGGTCCAAAACCTTTGTGATGCAACAAAGGCGGTCCTAAGAGGGAAGTATATACCAATATAGACCTACCTCAAGAAACAAGAAAAATCTCAAATACACAACCTAACCTTACACCTAAGGAAGCTAGAAAAAGAACAACAAAGTCTAAAGCCAAAAGAAGAAAGGACATAATAAATATGAGAGCAGAAATAAATGACATAGAACAAACAAACAAACAAACAAAAAAACTCCGATAGAACAGGTCAATGAAACTAGGAGCTGGTTCTGTAAAAAAAAATAAAAAAACTGATAAACTCCAAGCCAGACTTATTAAAAAGAAAATAGAAAGGGCTCAAATGAATAACATCACAAATAAAAGAAGAGAAATAACAACCAACACTTCAGAAATACAAGCAATTACAAGAGATTATGAAAAACTATATGCCAACAAACTGGACAACCTGGAAGAAATGGATAAATTCCTAGAAACATAAACTACTATAAGTGAAACAGGAAGAAATAGAAAACTTAAACAGACCTACAACCAGCAAAGGGATTGAGTCAGTAATCAAAAAACTCACAACAAATAAAAGTCCAGGACCTGATGGCTTCACAGGGGAATTCTTTTTAAGTTTATTTATTTATTTTGAGAGAGAGAAAGAGAGAGAATCCCAAGCAGGCTCCACACCATGAACACAGAGCCCTACGTGGGGCTCGATCTCACAAATCATGAGATCATGGCCTGAATTGATATCAAGAGTCAGATGTTTAACCAACTGAACCACGCAGGCACCTCCACAGGGGAATTCTACCAAACATTTAATGAAGAGTTCATCACTACTCTTCTCAAACTTTTCCAAAAAATTAAAAAGGAAGGAAAACTTCCAAATTCATTCTATGACGCCAGCATTACCCCAATACCAAAACTAGACAGACCCCACAAAAAAAGAGAACTACAGGCCAGTATCTCTGATGAACGTGGATGCAAAAATTCTCAGTGAAATACTAGCAAACTGAATCCAACAGTACATTGAAGGAATTATTCACCCCAATCAAGTAGGATTTATTCCTGGACTATAGAGGTGGTTTAATATTGCATATCAATCAACATGATGCACCAACATTAATAAAAGAAAAGAACCATATGATCCTTTCAATAGACGGAGAAAAAGCATTTGACAAAGTACATTCATTCATGATAAAAACCCTCAACAAAGTAAGCAATAATAAAAGCCATATATGAAAACCCCATAGCTGGTATCATACTCAATGGGGAAAAACTGAGAGCTTTTCCTCTATGGTCAGGAAGAAGACAGGGATGTCCACTTTCACCACTGTTATTTAACACAGTACTGGGAGTCCTAACCACAGCAATCAGACAACAAAAAGAAATAAAAGGCATCTTGAGGTGCCTGGGTGGCTCAGTCGGTTAAGTGTACGACTCAGTTTGGCTCAGGCTATGATCTCACAGTTTGTGAGACTGAGCTCTGTGACAGGCTCCACTTCATTAGCGAAGGCTGCTTGGGATTCACTCTCTCCCTTTCTCACTGCCCCTCCTCCCCTCTCAAAATAAAGAAACATTAAAAAAAAAAAAAGAAATAAAAGGCACCCAAATCAGCAAGGAGGAAGGCAAACTTTCACTATTTGCAGATGACATGTGACTCTATTTAGAAAACCCAAAAGAACCCACCAAAAAATTGCTAGAACTGATATAGAAATTCAGTAGTGTGCAGGACACAAAATCAATGTATAGAAACTGGTTGCACTTCTATATACCAATAATGAAGCAGTGGAAAGAGAAATCAAGGAGTCAATCCCATTAGAACTGTACCAAAAACCATAAGATCCCTAGGAATAAACCTAACCAAAGCGGTAAATGGTAACTTATAAAACAAAACAAATGAGCATAGAGGTGGAAAAAAGAGGAAAACTAGGGAACAGACTGTTAACTATAGAGAATAAACTGATGGTTACCACAGGGGAGATGGGCAGGTGGACAGGTTAAATAGGTGATGGGGATTAAGGAGGGCACTGCTGTGATGAGCGCTGGGTGTTGTATGTAAGTGATGAATCATTAAATTCTACACTTGAAATTAATATTACACTATATGTTAACTACCTGGAATTTAAACAAAAACTTGGGGATAAAGTGGGCAAAGGCATTTGCAATGACATGGATGGAGCTAGAGAGTATAATGCTAAGCAAAATAAGTCACTCAGAGAAAGACAAATACCATATGATTTCATTCATATGTGAACTTAAGAAATAAAACAAATAAAACAAATGAGCAAAGAGGAAAAAAAGAGGTAAATCAAGAAAGAGACTCTTAACTATACAGAACAAGTATGGTTACCAGCGGGGAGGAGGGGGGGGAAGGGTGAAATAGATGATGGGGATTAAGAAGGGTACTTGTGATGAGCACAGGGTGTTGTATGGAAGTGCTGAATCACTATGTTGTACACCTGAAACTAATATTACACTGTATGTTAACTGGAATTTAAATAAAAACTTAAGAGAGCGGGCAAGATGGCAGAGAAGCAGGGAGCTCTGTAATCCGCGCGCACCCGTATGGATTGAACTGAGAAGGACTGAAGGAATAAAACTTGGATTTGCAAGTGGGGGAAAGAAGAAACAGACGCCAGAAAGAAGACAACCTCAAAGATGCCCGAGTGAGTGACTGTGATCTGGGAAATTAGGGGACGGGCGGGTCCCGGTGGCGCAGGGGGAAGGAGCCCCCGAGCCCAACACAGGGACAGCGCGCTGTGCCCCGGAGAGACCAGGGGAAGAGAAAGAGAGACGTAAAACGCACCTGGAACCATCTCTAAGGGAGGAAAAACTCGCCCGTCTCCCCATATATAACTGCCGGGCGCCAGGAGAGAAATCCGTCCCATCTGGCCGGCGAATCCTTCCTTGGCCGCAGCGGCGGCGGCATCCAGTCCAAGCCGCACCGTGAAAGGCGGCGGCACAGATAAAGGCAGCGGCGGTGGGAAAAGCGGTGGCGGCGGTGCCGAGAAAGGCGCCTTGAAAAGCGGCGGCGGCGGCGGTGGCTCCGCGAAAAGGGCGGCGCAAGCCAGGACAGGAGGCCGGCCGCCAGCGGGAACGCATCTCATCCCCGGTGACGGTGTTGAACTGCACGGACTGGGATTCGGAAGTGCAGTTCACTTGGCGGGATTCGGAAGTGCAGTTCACTTGGCGGGATTCGGAAGTGCAGTTCACTTGGCGGAGCTTGGAGAATACAGTGTGGCTCGCCCGCCGCACAGGGAGATCGGACTCAGAAGGGCGGTTGCAACGCTTGGTTCCGGCAAAGCTTTGAGGCGGCGCCATACTTCTCCCCGCAACCACCAAGGCGGGGCCTCGGAGAGAGCAGCCCCCGAGACCTGACCTGACGCCAGACCACGCCCATCCGCACGGGGGAGTTGTCTTTTTTTTTTTTTCTTTTTTCTTTGCTTCTCCTTTTCTGCTGCCATCTGGATATATTTCCCGTAGCATATTCTTATCTCTTCTCTTGGCTGGTTATATGCTTGTAGACTGCACACAGACTTTTGCTGTCTCTGTCCCCACCTTGTTTTTCTTTTTCTTTGTTTTTTTTTCTTCTCTCTTTTCTTCTCTTCTTTCTTTCCTTTCCTTTCCTTTCTTTTTCTTTACTTCCTTTCCCCTTTTGGCTTGCTTGTTTGTTTGATTTGTCTGTGC
>JAQQST010001225.1:0-13167 GCA_028646485.1 Cryptoprocta ferox | reverse complement strand
GGCCTCTAGCAAACGTCCCCCAGCAGGGGAGCCGCCCCTCCCCGTGTGGCCCAGGACCCGAGGACCTTGCTCTCCGCTCCCGGGGCCTCTGCCTCCCTCCGGGGCTCCGCCAGGTATGCAGCCGTGGAGTTTCAGACTCTGCCTTCTCCCTGGTCATGGTCTTTCTGGGATTTAAAGCCTCTCCTTTCTCCCTTTTCTGCTCTGTCCCTTGTGTACTCTTTTCTCTCCAGCTGCTTTTGGGCAGGGGATGCTTCCTGTCCTCTCTCCCCCAGCAAAAACCGCTCCCTGCCCTCCGCGCCTTCCGTCCCCCCAGTTCACCTGTCTGCGCCTCGTACCTGCTGAGTTCTGTGGTTCAGGTTGTGCAGAGTGTGTCAATCCTCAAATCAGTTTTCTAGGTGTGCAGGATGGTTTAGTGTTGATCTGGCTGTTTTCGGAGACGAGAGATGCAAAAAAAAAAAAAAAACCTTCCATACTGTTCTGCCATGTTGGCCCCCCTCCCATCACAAGAGACTCTTAATGATAGAGAACAAACTGAGAGTTGATGGAGGGAGGTGGGTGGGGGATTGGCTAGGTGGGTGATGGGTACTGAGTAGGGCACTTGTGATGACCTTTCTTCTTCCTCTTAACCTCACTTAATTTCTATAATACCAATTCATGCTTGGCATTTAGCTGTAATTTAAATAATTTTCCCTCATCGCCTTCAATATGAAATCCATAAAACAGGTTATTTCTTTATTTTATGTAGTCTTATTGCTTCAAAACTTTCCACCATGGGACTAATCCTGGTTCCTATGTTAGATTTATTTGTGTAATTGTTTTATTAATTGGGCTTTTTCAATGTCACTAGACCTTCCATGAGGGCAGAGAATATATCTGCTTTGCTCAACATTATCTCTTCGTTTGGTGGGTGTGGGCTGACATGTTTAGATATTTCTGAAATGAACAAGGGTAAGACTTACTAAATGGTGAATGGGTGAATAAATTAGTAAGAAGATGTCTTGGGCTAGTTATGGTGAGGAATCTTGAACAATTAGAGAATCAATCATGTCATGGGGGGGAAGCCTCATGGAATTTTCTAGTCCTTGAATTAGTGTTAGTGACTCTGAAAGCAGGGCTTAAGGCACGGATGTGAGTGCAGGTAGTTTATTTGGAATCAAGGATGATGGGGCACCTGGGGGGGCTCAGTCAGTTAAGTGTATGACTTCAGCTCATATCATGATCTCACGGTTCGTAGATTTGAGCCCCATGTTGGGCTCTGTGCTGACAGCTCAGAGCCTGGAGTCTGCTTCAGGTTCTGTGTCTCCCCTGCTCACACACACACTGTCTCTCAAAAAAAATAAATAAACATCTATAAATAAATAAATAAATAAATAAATAAAATGAGTGGGATGGGGAGAGGGGTTCCTGAAATAGGGATTCTTTCCTAAGTTTGCTGCAGCTGCAGTAGGTCATGTGGACCAGACTTTACCAGGATCTCTAAGAAAGAACAGAATATCATCCAGAATTTTCCTTCCAAATGAAGAGACACCTGGGAATATATTTATGGGCTCCCAGACTCTATTGCTTTGAATCTCTCCCCTGCCAGGGATTGGGGTTGACTTTGCTTCAAATGAAGTCCCCACACCAAATGTGGAGATGCGTGAGCATCCTTGGGATGGGGTACCCATGGACATGCTTCTAAAACCTGCAGAGCTGTCCACCAGATCTAATATGAAGTCATTTCCCTTTGGAAATGGGAATTTCCCTTAATTTGGAAATAGGGATGCTTTAAAATGTAAATTCAGGGAATTTAATGCGGTATCTGGTCACTGGACTCCTGGCCCTTCTACAAATTTCCTTTTTTTTAATGCCTACATGTGTATCTTATTATTACATAAACAATTCGTTCATTGCAGAATGCTCAGGAATTACAGAAAAGTGGGAAGACATAAAAACCTGATAATCCTACAATTCAGATCAACCTGTGTTAATCCTGGGATTTGCTGCTAGTCTTTTCTCTCCATGGGAATAATGCAAAATTAAGATCACCCATAAATACACATCCCTCTCTGTTCCCTGACTTCTTTGCTCAGTATGGGGTGTTTCTTCCCAGATGCTTAAATGTCCTTAACTCTGGTTTTAACTGGCTGGACGTGGTCTTGGTCTCTAACCAGAGCTGGCTTGGCCATATCTTCAGTGAAAGATGAGTATTCAGGGCATTTCCACTTTTCGAGGTTCATAAGTAGTCACCTCAGACTGCACAGAGCTCATTGGTCAATTGTTCCCTGTACTTTGAATGTCTTCAAAGACCCAATCATTTCACCAAAGACACTGGAATTTGCTCCCATAAACGTAGGAAGTTAAGCCCTCGATTTCCACAGCCTTCTGAACCCAAAGATGGAATTTACTTCACTTTTGCTTTGGGCCCTATTTTCTCTTTCCCCTCCATCTTCTGTTTCAGTTCCAAAAGTGGAAACTCCCCTCAACCTTTTTAGGGAGAACAGAGCTGAACGATGGCCTGGAACAGGCCACAATACCAGATCATTCTAGACCATCCCCGTTGGAACCCATGTTTATCTGGAGCTGGATACTTTCAGTGCTCACCACAATCAGACATCGGATGGTGGAAACCACATCCTGGCCATTGAGGGCAGCTGTTTGAGCAAGGCAGAAAAATAAACAGGCACTGGTTGCTTGTCTGCACCTGCAACGTGTGCTCAGGAGTAGCCAAGAGCTCAAATAGAAGTGCCCTGGAGTGGAGGGGCTAAGTATGATGCAGAAGAAACATTTAAGAATTTTCTGGAAGGCCAAGGTAAAGAAAGGATCATGCCCAAAGGGCCTCCTGCCTCAGCATGTGATTGGGTTCTATCAGCTCTTAAAGAAACTTCCAGAGGGGCACCTGGCTGGCTTAGTTGGAGGAGCATGTGACTCTCAATCTCTGGGTCATGAGTTTGAGCCCCACGTTGGGTGTAGAGATTACTTAAAAAAAGAGAGAGAGAGAGAGAAAGAACGCATGTATTCCTATCATATTTCTTACTATCTTGTACTTTTGGATTCCTATTTTGCAATATCACTGACTGTCCAGATTAGACATGTATTTACAATTCTTGCATTTCCACAAATTTTTCTTTGCATTCTGCTAGCCAGGAAACCAGGCCAGTTGCCAAAGAAACACAAGGGGGTGGGTATTAAAAGACTTAGAATGGACTATAGCCATTTTTTGTTTGTTTTTACTGAATTTTTTGCAATACAAGACCGTGCCCTCACATGAATTATGGTGGCTCTACTCTGGTAGGGATATCAAGTGGAAAACAGAGTTGGAAAGGCAGGATGAGCCAGTTCTTTGAAGACTTTGAGTAGCAGGGGAAATTTGAGTGCGCACTTCTTAGGGAATTGGGCAACAAGGATGTGGGTGAGGAGGTGGGATATTGAGTGAGAGTGCACGGCTAAAAGTGAAGTGACCTGGAAAGCCCTAGGCACCTGATGATGAACGTCACTCAGCAGTTAAGAAATGTCAAATGTGTTAGCTGTCATGAAATTAATTTATAGGAACCAACAGCTTTCATACACACAAATAAATCCCAACTTGACCTTGAAGATCAATGACAGCAAGATAAGAAAAGTCTAAGGAATGAATGTTTTAAGTTATGTGCATAACTTGAAACACACACAGTTATATACCTTTCAAACATCCTGAATGATACCAAAAATTGACTTGTATAAAGAGAGAGACGTGCCTTTATCACTGGATAGAATGACTCGGCATTGTAAGGATGTGAGTTCTCTGTAAGTAAATTTATAAATATAATTGAGCCCCCAAAATATTCCTTCTCAAACTAAGCAAGTTGATATGAAAGTCCACATGGATAAATGAAAACGGAAGAGTTAGGAAAACAGCAAAGAAGTGCAAGTATGGAAGTAGGGGTGGGCTGGCTCAGTGGAAGTGACCACGTGATTAAAACAAGTTGCTATCGACACAATAATAGAAAAAAAGCAACGTGATATAAAGTTCAGAGGTAGATCCCAGGGCATATGGAAATTTAGTATGTGATAGAGACTAACGAGATGGTATGTCACATCACTGCGGCAAAGAGGGGTTTGGGTAGGAAGGGATGAAATTAGACCCCTAGGTCACCCAGTACACAGATTCAACTCCAAATAAAGTAGAGATTTAAATGTAAGATAGGCGACGCCTGGGTGGCTCAGGTTATGATCTCGTGGCTCGTGGGTTTGAGCCCCTGACACGGCTCTGTGTCAGAGGCCCCCCCCCACCCCGCTCCCCGTGTCAGGCTCTGTGCGGACAGCTCAGAGCCTGGAGCCTGCTTCAGATTCTGTGTCTCCCTCCCTCTCTCTGCTGCTCCCCCGCTTGTGCTCTGTCTCTGTCTCTCTCAAAAATAAATAAACATTAAAAAGGTTTTAAGGGACGCCTGGATGGCTCAGGCGGTTGGTGTTAGACTTTAGCTCAGGTCATGATCTCACAGTTCGTGGGTTCAAGCCCCGCGTCAAGCTCTGTGATAACAGCTCAGAGCCTGGAGCCTGCTTCAGATTCTGTCTCTCTCTCTCTCTCTCTCGCTCTCTCTCTGCCCCTCCCCTGACCGCACTGTCTCTCTCGTCTCTCAAAAATAAATAAATGTTAAAAAATGTTTTAAAAATTAAAATTAAACATTTTTTCATGGCACAACAAATAAGAAAAAACCAAAACACAGATGGAAAATCAAATACTTATAACATATATCAAAGATTCTGCATGTATTTATATGTACATGCATATACATATACGTGAACATTATATATATAGATGTCAATTACTGAAAAAAAGAGATGGGTGGCAAACTATGTGAATAGGAGATTAATAAAAAAGATAAAAATGGCACCTACTATGATGAGCACTGAGTGACGTATAGAAGTGTTGAATCACTATATTGTATACCTGAAACACTGTATGTTAACCATTATGGAATTTTTAAAAATACTAAAATAAAAATAATTTAAAAATAATAAATGTTAAAAATAAATATTCAGAATATTTCACAACAGCAAAAGGAATAGTCCAATGCCTGTGCTCTATTCTTTTCCAAATTAATTTTAATATTTTCCATGAAAATGTACACTTACACAGCATAAAAACAAAAAAATAAAATGGCACTTTAACATGACAATCTGTTCAGATTTACTTCTATAAAAAATGCAAATTTAAACTAAACCGAAATGTTATTTTTTCTATCTGGCAAAAAATAGAAGCTTGACAACTTGGTTTTACAAATCTGAGAATAAACAGAAATGCCCTCATATTATTGGTAGGAATGCAAAATTGAAGCATGGACATGTGGAAAGTCAGCATGCGTCAGGAGTGCTGTTGCATTTTAAATAGTAAATGAAAGTATCCAATTTCCTTCTAATATTTATCAAAATAGATAACCACCCAGACCCCCAAAGTTCTATACCTTTGAGAAATATCAATTTCCTTAAAATAAAGGGATTCTTTTTTTGTGTAAAAAAAATTTGACAGTTCACATTTAGAGGAAATTGTCATTATTTACCAAAACACCATATGCGAAATATGCTTTTGCCCCAGGAAATGCTCTCCAAAAATATGAAAAGATATATCCCAAGGCTACTAATTGAAGTATTATTTGTATTGGTGAACTATTGGGAAACTGAGCTAGATAAACTCAAAAGGTAAAAGACAAGAGAAAATTATCTTTTTTAAAAATTTTTGAGTATAGTTGACCCAGAATGTTACCTTAGTATCAGGTGCACAACAGAGTGATTCAACTTCTCTGCGTGATAGGCTGTGCTCACCACAAGTGTAGCTACCCTCTGTCACCGCGTGATGCTGTCACAACATCAGACCATATTCCCTACACTGTACCTTTTATTGCCATGATTTACTCGTGCCACAGCTGGAAGCCTGTGCCTCCCTCTCCCCTTCACCCCTTTTGCCCACCCCCCCACCCCTATTCCCTTCCCCTCTGGCAACCACCAGTTCGTTTTCTGTATTCGTAGATCTGATTCTGCTTTTGGTCTGTTTGCTTATTCATTTCTTTTGTTTTGTTTTGTTTTTTAGACTCTGCATATACGTGAAACCATATGGCATTCGGCTTTCTCTATCTGACTTATTTTTTACTTCGCATAATACACTCTAGGTCCGGTCACGTTGTCACAAATGTGAGATTCCATCCTTCTTATGGCTGAGTAACACCCCATTGTGTGTATCTGTCTATGTGCACATCACAGCTTCCTTATCCACGATTGGGTTGCTTCCATATCTTGGCTTTTGTAGATAATGCTGCAGTGAACATAGGGGTGACTGTGTCTTTTCAAATTAGTGTTTTTATTGTCTTTGGGCAAATACCCAGGAGTGGAATCGCTGGATCATATGGTAATTCTATTTTCATTTTTTTGAGGAACCTCCATACTGTTTTTCACAGTGGCCGCACCAGTTTGCCTTCCCACCAACAGTGCACGAGGGTCCCTTTTTCTCTGCATCCTCGCCAACACTTGTTGTTCATTGTGTTGTTGATTTTAGCCCTTCTGACAGGTGTGTGGTGGTAGCTCATTGTGGCTTTCAGTTGTATTTCTCTGATGATGAGTGATGTTGAGCATCTTTTCATGTGTCTGTTGGCCATCTGAGTGTCTTCTTTGGAAACGTGTCTACCCATGTCTTCTGCCCATTTTAATCGGAATGTTTGTGAGGTGTTTTTTTTGGTGTTAAATTATATAAGTTCTTTATATATTTTGGATATTAACCCCTTGTCAGATACATCATTTGTAAATATCTTTTCCCATTCGGTAGGTTGCCAATTCAGTATTTTGTTGATGGTTTCTTTTTCTGTGAGAAGCTTTTTATTTTGACGTAGTCCCAATGGTTTAATTTTCCTCTTGCCTGAGGAGACATATCTAGAAAAATGCTGCTCTGTCCAATTTTAGAGAAATTACTGCTTGTGTTCTCTTCTAGGCTTTTATGCTTTCAGGTCTCACAATGAGGTCTTTAATCCATTTTGAGTGTATTTTTGTGATTGTGTTAAGAAAGTGGTCCAGTTTCATCCTTTTGCAAGAAAGTTGTCTTTACATAAAGTGAATTTTAGGGTGAACTGTTAAATGAAAAGAACATACTAGTAAAGAGAAGAAGAAAATAGTGCTAGAAGCACATCAGATATCAATATGAAGATACGGGGAAATCAGATAGCCTAGATGCTGATATTTTTTTTAATTTTAATATTTATTTATTTTTGAGAGAGAGAGCGAGAGCGGGGGAAGTGCAGAGAGAGAGGGAGACACAGAATCTGAATCAGGCTCCAGGCTCTGAGCTGTCAGCACAGAGCCCGGCGCAGGGCTCAAACCCACGGGGACCCAGAGATTATGACCTGAGCCGAAGTCAAGAGTTGGACGCTTCATGGACTGAGCCGCCCAGGCGCCCCTAGATGCTGCCACTTATTGTGGAATACAAGGAGGGGCACCTGGTGGCTCAGTCCATTAAGAGGCCGACTCCTGATTTCGACTCAGGTCATGATCTCACTGTTCATGAGTTCAAACCCCATGTCAGACTCTGCACTGACAGTATGGAGCTTGCTTGGGATTCTCTCTCTCTCTCTGCCCCTACCCCACTCATCTTTCTCTCATAAATAAATAAAGATACATTTAAAAAAAGAAAGAAATACAAGGAGCATCAGCATTTCATAGGGATTTTAAAACAGTGAAATTCCATCAACAGTATTATTTATACAAAAATGAATACATTTGGGGGAAGAGAAGGCATTTGCTTCAGCATGAAGGTCAGTGGCTGAGAGAATCAGCTGGTGGAAGTTTAATGGGGAACATGATATGTACCTACTCTCAAACTAGCTCCCCACGAATCAATGATTAATTACAAATAGCAACTTTGCTGTGGACAAACCTGGAGGGGTGCCAAAGGTAAGCAAGTTATGAAAGCAAAAATCACCAGGAAGGAAAAAAAAGGACAATGTCCCCGGGAGTGGTACTCCAGACCCCAAAATGCACAACCGGTATCTCAGCATGAGGTGCCACTGGACAAACTTCTTCTTTTGTTTGCGCCATGGCTTCTTCCTCTGCAGAGTTGCCCCTTCTCCTCAGCCCTCAGTCTTCTCCACTCACCACCCCAGCCATGACCAACAGCTGTGAGCAAAGGTACTCAACATCTACCACCAAAGTGCAGGGGGAGCCGGTCACCTGGGCAGGAACCACACACCTTCTGACTGTCCAGCTCCGAACCCGGATCCAGGCAGTCTTCACTTGATGGCACATTTGGACGGTGGCTGCAATGGACAACTGTGTGCTTATGATAGGTAGAAATGGTTACCTGAGAAAGGAAAAGTCAACATCATTTTTGGGACCACTACAGAGACTGACAAATGGGGAAATAGCTGTTCTGCTTCCTGTAAAATTTCAGTGTCAAAATGTGGGCAGGGGTGGGAGGGTCATGATGCCTACTCATGCGTCCTCTTGCTCAGCCTGGCCTTCCAGGCTCTGTCCCCTGGCCCCTCCGCACAGCGGGGACAGGCAGGGACGTCACTGAGGTTGTGAAACTCACCACCCTCCTCTGCCTTACTTTCTGGGGAAGGAAAGTGAGTCATATTTTTATGATACCATTTTGTACTTTTAGAATGAGCCTTGAATTCCATGTTGAAATTCCCCTCAAATTTACCTTTTTGGTGGTGTGTTATCAATTTACTATTCATTCATAAATAATCTTAAATTAAGCTTTGGTGATCGACTAAGCAAATATTATCCAAGCACTAATAATGTATTTATTTGCTATATAAATGTTCATTTATTGTCTTTTACATGCTGGTGCACTGTGTGGTGTGCTAATGATTCAGCACTGAGAAGATGTGGCTTATAATGCCATGGGACAACTTGTTGCTTAATTCTTTTTGTTCGTGTACAGAGTCATTATAACAAATTCTGAAATGCACACCGTACCCTATCAGGGACAATTATTTACGAGGCAGGGAGGGACAAAGTATGTGTTGATAGCATAAAGTCAGCTTGAAATGCAAACTTTGTCACTTCAATGAAAGTCCTAGACTCCAGGTGAGATTATATTGGATCTGCAGGTGAAGGGGAGACTTGGGTGGGAATTCAGGAGACGGTCAGGCCGAGTTGGGAGTGGAGACTCACCAAGAGAGGCAGATTCAGATCTGGAATCTACTCTGAAATGGGAAGTAACAGGGTAAGAACTTCTGAGTAGGTTGAAATGCTGATGAGGAGTTCTTTCCAGGAGAAGGTTTTTTCCAGAGAGGAGGAAGTTATGACCTGTGCCTGATGCACATTCACTTTTTGGAAAGTGTGTTGTAAGTGGAGAGTGGACAGAATCGCCATGGCCTGTGGGCAGGCTTTTCAGTTTCTGAGCATTTTGTCTCCCCTCATTTAAAAACAATGTCACTGCCTTCTTTATTGGTAAAATAGTAACCTCTTGTCTCCTGTGGATTTTTTTTTTACTAAAACATGAATTGTTGACCTTACCATTTTGTTAAATATTCAATTATTTCTGGAGACCCCCAAATTACTGACATCTGAGTGGGCCATTGAGAATGGAGGCATAAGGAGGAGGGGTGATTAGTGGGTCCCTGAACCCACCCTTGTAGGTATTTTTCTAGTTCTGGAATCTTTAGGCGGTACAGACATTCTCAACAAAGGGCAGTGGTTTTCTGACGTGTGGAGTAAGAGATTCGGCTAAGGAAAGGCCATGTGGAAGGCACTGGAAACGCCTCTCCCTACCAAAATAGTGGAACGAAAGTAATTCTACACTCTTTCTTTTTAATATTTATTTTTTGGGGGGAGACTGCAAGTAGGGGAGGGGCAGAGAGAGGGGAACAGAGGATCAGAAGCGGGCTCTGCGCTGATAGGCTGAGATGTGCGGCTCCAACTCAGGAACCACGAGATCATGACCTGAGCCGAAATCGGATGCTCAGCTGACTGAGCCCCCCAGGCGCCCCAGTGATTCTGCACTGTTGAAGAGATTGCACAGATCCGTACCACTATCAGGAACTCAAAAAGATACAGAGGCAGTGATGTCTTCTACATCCCCACTCCCCTTGCCCACTTGGTTTTCACAGAAGGCAGAGACGGACCTTGGCGAACCAGGTTCTTGTGTATCAAATAATTCCAATTTCCACTTCTAATCCATCTGAAGACCCATAGAAAAGACCCACCTATCCCCTGGCACCTGCTGTGTAGCTCTTGATTGGTGGGTTTATTTTCTTGGCTCTCTCCATCGAAGCCATCAGGTTCAGCGTGCGGTTAGCCGTCAGGGCCAGTGATACGCTGTCGCTGTCCACATTCGGGTCCGCGGTATGTCTCCAGCCCTGTGTTACCAAGGCTTCGGGGACCACGGCCGCCCCCCTTTTTTTTCTTTTATAGTTTACTGTCAAGTTGGTTTCCATGTAACACCTAGTGCTTATCCTGGCAAGTGCCCTCCTCCCTGCTCATCACCCCCCTTCCCCTCACCCCCTCCACCATCAGCCCTCTTTGTTCTCAGTATTCAAGAGTCTCTCATGGTTTGCCTCCCTCCTTCTCCCCAACTATTTTCCCCCTTCTTCTCCCCCATGGTTCTCATAGGTGAAAACATACGGTATCTGTCCTTCTCCGCCTGACTTATTTCGCTGAGCATGACACACTCGAGGTCCATCCACGTTGCCACGAATGGCCAGATTTCATTCTTTCTCATGGCCATGTAGTATTCCATTGTATAGATGAACCACATCTTCTTGATCCATTCATCAGTTGATGGACATTGAGGCTCTTTCCATGATCTGGCTATTGTTGAAAGTGCCGCTACGAACGTTGGGGTACAGGTGCCCCTATGCATCAGCACTCCTGTATCCCTTGGGTAAATCCCTAGCAGTGCTATTGCTGGGTCATAGGGGAGTTCTATTGTTAATTTTTTGAGGAACCTCCACACTGTTTTCCAGAACAGCTGTACCAGTTTACATTCCCACCGACAGTGTAGGAGGGAGCCCGTTTCTCCACATCCTCGCCAGCATCTATAGTCTCCTGATTTGTTAATTTTCATGGCTGCCCTTCCATTATACAGGAACACACCATGCTGATTGGATTCATGAAACAGGAAGTAGCGACTCTTCTAGGCGCTTTGTAAGAGTGTGGGAAATAACTCTCCCCAAACCTCAGGTTCTTGCCGCCTCGGTGAAATCTCTAGGAGGACAGCTGCCTGAGACATGTTGAGATACCCCATCCAAGGTGAAGACTCATTGCTCTGTCTAATCCTCCTGCTAACCAGACAAAAATTCACTCCCCAGTGGGCCAACTTTGGAACATGGAGACAGCATACAGCTCCCTGGGCATGCGACCTCCACCCACTTACTGAGTGTCTCCAGAGGCTGTTGGGTTTGCAGTGGGCCCCGGCCTGAGTTGTATGACCCAAGAGATGCAGTGGTGTTTGGAGCATCTGTGGCAGATGAGGTCAGCATCCTTTGACAGGGAACTATATGGATGAAGGAGGGCATAGATATTAGAGATTTGGGAACCACACTATGCCACTTCTGCAGAGAACTACTCTCCTTTGTGAAAGACCTTCTGGGTTGCTCCTGGGCTCCGGTAGACACAGAATGCCTGGCCTGGGTCATCATAAAGATCCTTATGAGTGAAAGAAGGAGGCAGGGGTCACAGCCAAAGAAGTGACCCCCAGAGAGGGTGGAGCAATGTGATGTCCTGAAGATGGCAGGGAAGGCAAATGAATGGATTCACTCCTGGAGCTTTGAGGAGGAGCACAGCCTGGGGCGCCTGGGTGGCTCAGTCGGTTGAGCCCCTGAGTTCAGCTCACTTCATGACCTTGCGGTTCGTGGGTTTGAGCCTCTCGTCAGGCTCTGTGCTGACAGCTCAGCGCCTGGAGCCTGCCTCAGATTCTGTGTCTCCCTCTCTCTGCCCCTCCCTCACTCATGTTCTGTCTGTCTGTCTGTCTGTCTCTCTCTCTCTTTCTCTGAAAAATAAACATTAAAAAGAAATTAGGAGCACAGTCTAGGACACTCAGATTTAAACTCAGTTGTGTCCCATTTTGGACTTTGGCTTTCCAAAACTGTACCATCGTAAATCTGTGCAGCATTAACCCATTAGCTTGTAGTGATTGGTTATGGCAGCGACACAACAGGAAAATAATACACCACATACTCCATTTTTTTAAATGTCTACTTGTTTTTGAGAGAGACAGAGACAGAGCATGAGTGGGGGAAGAGCAGAGAGAGAGAGAGGGAGACACAGAATCCAAACCAGGCTTCAGGCTCTGAGCTGCCAGCACAGAGCCCGACATGGGGCTTGAACTCATGAACCATGAGATCATGACCTGAGCTGAAGTTGGATGCTTAACCGACTGAGCCACCCAGGTGGCCCCCAGATAGTCCGTTTTTAATTATGTTTCTTTTCTGGTCTGGGGGTTTTGTTTCAGTAATCTGAGCTCTGCAGACTAGTTGGAATCAGTCCTGTCCAGTGATGCATTTCCGGGCCTGATACATTGTAAATATCCCATAAATACGTGTTGAAGCTTGGGTCACAAGCTGGTAGCAGGCCAGGAAGACAACAGTTTCCAGATCAGGTGAGGCCTCAGATGTGGTCAGAAACAACTGCAAAGCCTGCTGCCTGCCCGAGCCTCAGCCCTGGGGAAATGACAGCCAGGCTGTTCCCCTTCCTGTGGGGCTGCTGATGTGACAACCCCATGACCAGAAGAACGTGCCTCCGAGTGGCCACACCCAGTGCTTCTGTCTGATGTGCGGGAACCGAGGTCCCTCCCTGTGCACAGCCGGGGCCAGAGGCAGAGACACCATGACCCCCATCCTCACGGCCCTGCTCCTCCTCGGTGAGATCTCAGAAGGGGAGGGGACGCCCTAGGCTGGGAGAGACCTGTGTCACAGCCAGGCCCTGGGCTGTCAGAGACCCCAGGCACAGGAGGCTCATGGGGAGGAGGGGTTCTCCTCAGGATTTGGGGCAAACCTCTCACAAGGACTCTCTTCCAGGGGTGAGTGTGGGCCCCAGGACCCCAGCGCAGGCAGGTGAGTGTGTCCCCAGGGGTCCCGTCCCACCTCCTCACTGGGGACAGGGGTCGCCCACCAGGCGGATGGGAATGGAGAAGAGCAGTTCTGGGAGGATGGAGAGGGGACGTCTGGGGATTTGGGGCTGAGTTGGGAACTGGGGGCGGGGAAGGCCTTGGGATCCAGC